>ML803979.1:125325-142685 GCA_009831015.1 Picea engelmannii | reverse complement strand
GGGGTCACCTAAGGTATCTTTGCATTTCAAACTATTTTTATGCACTTTAATGCTTTGAATTGATAATGTGACTAATATCACTTGGGTTAGGTACCACCGCTATTTTTGGAACAGGATGCCGGTACCAGGTACCAACTCGCACCAGTGGAGGTACCAGTGGAGCCGTTCGAGATCCATGCATGATGATGTGCGTTATGGTTCGAATGAAGAGCAGGAAGGTTCACAGGCCAGCTGGAGTCGTCGCCACAGAGTGTTCGAGAGTATAATGATCAACCTGGATCGATTGTTCTTCATCCTACACACTTCGTGACACTACGTGTCACGAAGTTGTGAAATACGTTTTTAATTGATTCCACGATTATTCTCGGATCAGGGATCCGTTCATTTCCATTTTTCGACTGTTATGAATAAGACTGCTATTAAAACCCGGGATCACTCCTAAGAACGGGTTACTGTTACTACTGTTGCTATTACGATTGTTATTGCCGGATTTTGTGATACCGTGAACCTATGCTTTAATACAAACTGTTGTTGCGTATTTTTTGACTGTCATATGATATGAATACTGTTTTGATGAGTTAATGAAGCATGGAGTTACACTGTATCTGCATCGTATGATTTAGTCGGCTCTGGTCGTTTCCCACAGTGTTTGTGCCGTTTGGTTGGGCCCGCCAAACTGGTGCAAGTCGCTGCATTTATTTTGTCATAGATTTAGTGTGTGCTGTTGTAGCTTTGGTTTGTTTCAATATTGTATAGCTCGCATCTGAAGTAACTTAGCGTTCACAGATTTAGCTTTAGTTTATCATAGCTCAGTTCATTGCAGTGTGTTAATGCTTTCTTACACGACAGTTCAAAAGTTTCAGAATCGTGTGTATTCGTTCCTCAACAGACTTGATTTCCAGACTGTTATCTTTTCATGTTGGTGAATGTTAAACACAGTACTGATGCCTGTAGGGTTAGCATATGCACATGATTGTTTGGCTTTTCATTTTCATTTCGAACATAACTCAGAGTAGCATGCATTTTGCTTTGTTAGACAGTAGTCACCTTGTGTGCTTAGAACAGTTAGGTTACAGTTAGAATAGGAGGAGCTCCTGGTACCAGTTAGTAGCATAATACTCTTTTTTCCTATAGATAGCATTAGATTTGTTTTGGATGCTCAGAATGAATGCAGTTTCGACAATACCCTGTGTGTCATGACTTAAACGAAAACGTTGATGGTAGATGGTTGAACATAGAGGTAGAATGACTTTGTAGCACGACGCTTTTGAATAGAGATAGCAGTACCAGCATTTGAGCACAAGACTATTTTTTTTCTTCTGTTTATAACTTAGTAGGAAATGCTCAGTTTTGAGTTAGTCATTAGAATTCAAGTTCTCAGAATAGGTGTGTGTTTTATTCTTAGGATAGCATTAAAATAAAGACTAGATGCTTGCCTGCACATACTGTGTATCAGCTCGAAGTTTACCAACCCTGGTTTGACAATTTAGTGATTCAGGACACTTAAAAGCTTCAATTTAGCAGCCTGACAGGAATCACAACCCCTCTGTTTCCTTGGTAGTCCTAACACAAAATCCATGCTTATCGCATCCCACAACCTCTCTGGTATCGACAATGGTTGATAGAATCCTGTATTCTGTCTTTTCCCTTTTGCGTGTTGGAAAATTCTTCATTTGTTCACAAATTTCTTGACATATTTCCTCATCGCTAGCCAATAGTATAAATTGTTCAGTTGCGCAAACATTTTGTCATGGCTGAAATGTCCAACCAATCCCCCACTATGTTTTTCCTTCAGAAGATTCTCTCTCATAGAACTCTTCAGAATACATAACTGATTTCCCTTGAATAACAATCCATCCTGAATCAAATGCTCAATCCATTGGCTTCTATATCTGAGAAATGGATTCTCACATGCTTCATAAGCATCTTTAAAATCTGGATCATCTCTGTATATGTACTTAAGGCTGCCAAAACCTAAGGTCTTCACACGAAACTCCTACAGAATCAAACATTTCCTGCTCAACGCATCAACAACTTTGTTAACAGTTCTAGAAATGTGATTCATAACAAAAGTGAAGTTCTTCATATACTCAACTCATTTCACATGTTTCTGGTTCAATTTTTCCTGTCGAGTTATGAATTGTAAAGCATGGTTATCACTATACAAGACAAACTTTTTTGGAATCAAGTAGTTCCTCCACTTCTTTAATGCCTTTATGATTGCATAAAATTATTTATCATACGTGGAATATTTCACTTTGGTATCATTCATATTCTCACTGAAGTATGCAATCGGTCTATTGTCTTGACTCAAGACTGCTCCAATCGCAAATCCACTCGCGTCACATCTAACTTGGAATTTCTTACTGAAATTTGGCAGGACCAAAACTGGCTGTCCAATTATCTTATCTTTCAGCAAATTGAAACTTTTCTCTGCTTCCTCTGTCCAATGAAAATATTTATGTCTTTTCTTGACTGTGTCCAACATTGGTGCAGAAATTCAACTAAAATTTCTGATGAATTTCCGGTAAAAACTTGCTAATCCATGGAAGATTCTGACTTCAAGGATGTTCTTTGGCGATGTCCAATCTCTGATTTCTTTTACCTTCTTAGGATCCATATTCAACTCATTCGAAGAGATTACGAACCCCAAATAAATGAGTTCTTTCTTCATGAAAGATGACTTCTTCAAATTTATCAACAACTTCTCTTATTGCAACCTCCTCATCACTAGAGTTAAGTGTCTCAAATTTTCTTCCTCAGTCTTACTGAAGATTAGTATATCATCAAGATACACAATCACAAATGTACCAATTAAACCCTTCAAGACTTTGTTCATCAACCTCATGAAAGTACTTTGTGCATTCGCCAAACCAAACGACATGACAAGCCATTCATATAGTCCTTCATTCATTTTGAATGTTGTCTTCCATTCATTGCCTTCCCTCATTCGAATTAGATGATATCCACTAATGAGGATTTTTTTTATATCTCTTGAGTCAGTACACATTTTCCAACCACCATCCTTCTTTGGACTTAGCACTGTAGGTACAACGCATGGACTGAAGCTTTCTTTAACCAACCCTTTGTCCATCAAATCATGGAATTGCTTCTTAACCTCCTCATTCTCCTACGACATCCGTTTGTACACTTCTTTGTTTGATAAACTCATTCCTGGTATAATTTCAATGTGATGGCTTATACTCCTGATGGTTGGCAATGAACAAGGTAAGTTGTCCACCACGATATCAGGGAAATTCTCCAGCAACTCCTGAATTTCCTCCCATAGATCATCTATCTTGGTACTTGTCATAATGACTATGGTTTTTCTCACTACAACAAACTGCATGTCTTCTTCTTTCTTGACTTCATCAAGAATTTCTTTCCCATTCATGAGAAGTATAGTATTTCTCATCTCTATTTTTACCTCCTTGTCTTTAATTGGCAACAACATATGTGTTCTACCATTCTTCTCCAAGGTGTATGTGTTCTTTCTCCCATCATGAAAAACATTTATGTCATATTTCCATGGTCTCCCCAACAAAATATGACAGACATCCATGGGTATAATGTCACATAAAATTTCATCCTTATATCCCCCTATCTTAAATTCAACTAAACATTGTTTAGTAACAGTTACCTGATGTCCCTTTTGTAACCACAAGACTTTGTATGGGCTCAGATGTGCAACTGTTTCCAATTCCATCTTTTCCACCATTTCTATGGATACTAAGTTATCTCTGCTTCCACTATCCATAATTACCTTGCATACCCTGTCCTTGGTCTTGCAAGAAGTTCTAAACAAACTATTTCTTTGGAATGGATTCTCTATCTCCTTCTCTGGCATTAAGAGAATTTTCCTCATCATTAAGGATCTTCCACCTTCTGCATCCTCTGCCTCAACATTTTTCCTCTGCGCTTCTGAAATGTGAGCTTTGCCTCCTCCATCTCTTTTTATTTCAGGACATTCATAAGACTTATGTCCGATCTTTCCACAAACAAAACATTTTATCTCACCACATTTGCCTCTTCCTCTTCCTCTGGCTCGTGAAAAAGTATTTG
Source organism: Picea engelmannii (assembly GCA_009831015.1). NCBI lineage: Eukaryota > Viridiplantae > Streptophyta > Pinopsida > Pinales > Pinaceae > Picea > Picea engelmannii. The sequence continues at coordinate 138,623 of ML803979.1, read as the reverse complement.
TGTTGGCAGATTGTCTTCCCTGTGAACTTACTCCTCTTTCTGGGTGAGTATGAGGTTTATTGTCTTCCTCCTTAGGCTTCTGTACTCTTTCCTAGGTAATTTCTTTGCCTCCACTCTGACTTCTACCTCTACCTCTTTGACTTTCTTTTCAGGCCAATTTATCTTCATCCTTCAGAGCAATCTGATAAGCATCTTCCACATTTCTAATTGTCATCAGGCTCATCTCATCCTGAATGTCATATTTTAGACCATTCATGTATCTGGCGACCTTTTCATCATCACTTTCTCAATGACCTGCTCTAATGTTTATTCTGTAAAATTCCTTAGTGTATTCTTTCACTGTCATTCATTTCTGTCTCAAATTCTGCATTCTTCGAAACAAATTATTTTGATAGTCCCTGAGTATGAACTTGTCTTTCATCTTTGCAACCATTCTATCCCATATTTTTATTCTTTTCTTTCCCTTGCAACGCCTATCAGCCTGCAGTTCATCCCACCACAATGATTCATGCCCTTTAAGTCTAGTGACAGCGTGTTTAACTTTCTTATCTTCCTTGATATCCTCATAGTCGAAGTATTTATCTAGAGCTCTAAGCCAATATAGCAACTCCTCAACATCTAAGTTTCCTTCATACATCGAAATATCCATCTTTGCCCTGGCTCCTATTCTTGAAACAAATCTGAATAGATGATCTTCTACAACATCTTCGACTACAACTTATTCTTCATCTCCAGCCTCATTTTCACTTTCAGCTTCACTGACATCTCCAACATCAATTTTCCATCTCTCTGCTGTCTCCATAGCATCTAATCGAGCAAGGAGTTCTCTCATTTCGCTTTCCACAACTGGATTGGACATTGGTCTATCTTGGCGTCTTCTGGGTGGCATTGTTTTAAATCTGTTTATGCAGAATTCAAATCATAGATTGCTTTCTGTCTCCTCTTACCTACAGAAACAAATATTGTAGGCTCTTATACCACTGAATGTAGAAACCCCCCCTACCTCAACAGTTTCTGCACGACATCCCGATATAGGATAGTTCTTAATCTCCCCTTTTGAGTATGATTGACTATTTGATTTCCCAAAGGAATCTTCCACACACAAGTGTCTATCCATAGGTCCTTCCTTGGAGCTATGCCTATGCAAATAAGCACTAAGCTCCAACTCTTACCCACATGACCACCTGATGTGACCACAATCTTCACTCGAGAAGTATTTTGGTTTTCATGACTTCACGATCACTGATGTGAGTCCCTCTAACTCGTCAATCCCCAAAACCATGAAAGGCTAACAGGTCCTTTGACTCCTCCCTTGACTTTACCTTATGTGACCTTTGTCTAAAACCTAGGGCCCAAATATTTTGCCACTTCAGAATTTTTCTTATCGACGATTCAAAATGAAACAACACCTTTCACCAATAGCCAAAATCACGATGGTTCCTTGTCATGATTGATGACTCTGAGCTTCTCGTGATCTGACGGTCCTGTTTCTATCGGGACTCCGTGAATCAGGAGTTTGCAACTCTCAACTCTGAGTCACAATGTCTTCCATGCCCCAAATTCTGAAAAAGGTGAATTTTAAGCACAAGATCAACGACCCTCGTTGATCCATATCCAATGACCACTATCCCTCTTGATATTACGAGTGTTGAAAGACACTCAACCTTAATCTTCCACTGATCTACCAGATCCAGCAGTTCATGAAACTTTGGTGATTCTCCCTCTGATAATTTCAACCGTCTGTTCGGACTTCCCAAAGAATTATGCCCAATTAACTTGGCATCTTTCCTTCTGATTTTAAGATCTGTGAGGTGACTCTGGACCATGTTCTTCCTTTGAACACCTCAAATGTTCTAACCCCTATGAAATTGAAATCTCACTGTAACTCCTGAAATCTAAGGAATCCCTGCATGCACACCTTGCGACATTCACAATAACCTTTGGTCATTTCACACTTCAACTCTGTGCAATTCTCTGCAACAACAGTTCTTCAACCTTTATCCTCAGTTTTTAAAGTCGGAGACTCTCTCTGTCCTGCACACACCTTGCACGAATCTTGTGCTACACCTTCACTTCTACTGGTATAAGGACAATGGTATCCCTCCTGAGCTTTTCTGAGATAAAACACAAAACTCTGTCAATACACTCTCTGCGGACCTTCACTGCACTCCTTGTAGGAATCCTCAGGACGAGAAATGATTGAAACTCATACTTCTCTTCTCACATACTTCATACATTAAACATGAAATCAAGATCATACACAAACATACAACATTGAAACAAATGCATAATAGAGAATATAATAAAAACTATAAACATACCATTAGAATAGACGTAAACAGTAACCACCACAACACCATGAAATGGAATTAAAGCATTTTTGTATTAATCCTAGTGCTCCTGTACATGGGTTCAATAGAAATAGATATCTTCTTATACAATCCCACAATATTTGTTCTTCTCTATTCTCTTACTATCTACGACTCTACAACTTATAATGAGAATACCCGACTTCAATACAACATCTACGAGGGAGATTTCTAGAGTTTTCCCTCTTACAACTCTAGCTATCTAATTGGAATTAAAATCTATCTACTTTACATTCATTATAATTAAATACCTCCATATCCAACAAATGAGAGCAACGCTCAAGATCTGTTTGCAATATCCAAAACATAAATGCAAATACGTTCTCCTAACTATTCCATTAATGTTCCTTCATTCAAATTTAAAATGTCTCAAAATATGTGCTGGTGCAATTCCAGCTGTCCTTTCCTTTGCACTTGCTTTTTTGGCTCGCTTGCGATGCTCATGCATCATAGCTCCTTTAATCCCCTTTAGCTATGAAAATGTCTTCGGCAACAAGTCCTCATACTCTTGCAACAAGCTATGGATTTATTGGTTGGTTTTCTCATCCCAATAATCTCCTACCATAGCTATATTAGGTTTCTCCATGGTTCCTATATTGACTTTGCGCAACTTCAATGGATAATTATAAGAACCATCAGTCTGGCTGGGTATGATGTTCTAGATTTTTCCGCTTACTTATGTTTCCTTAATGGTTAAGTTTCTCAATTCTTCTAAATCATCTAGGCTTTCTAAATCCTTCTCAATATTATAGCATTCTATAGGTCCCTTGTCCAAGTTTAGATGAAGGTTAGAATGAAGTTCTTGGATATGTTTTTCACATAACACTAGGTCTGATTTATGTTCGTCATTATCTGTAAAAAGGAAGTCTTTAATGCTTTGTAGGACTACTTCAAGATGAGGGTACTTACCTGTAAATGAGAAGTCCTTGAAAAATTGATCTGCCAACGTTTTCCATTCATTGGTCTGTCTTCTGGCTTCGTCATGTATGTACCAATAATTCAGAATTGGACCTAGTGAATGGGGAAATAATTGAACCCATAAGAGAGATGGTATTTCCGCAACTTGCCACTGTATCACACATTGTTCAATTTGTGATTTTGGATCAGGATGTCCATTGAAAAGTTGCGTAACTTGGAAATCCATCCACATATATGATTCCAGATGCTCCTTATATTGAAATCTATACTGGATAGCTTGCTTCACACAGTCCGAGTTCCCATCTAAGGATTTGTGATTGGTCCACCATTTGGCAGCAATGTCCTAGAGGGATAAATCCAAAACTGAGATCCTTTGATCTTCCGCTATCTTTTTCTTCTAGGATGACAAGAAAACTGTCAAGTTATGAGTTACCATCATATATCGGGTTTTGTATGACCTATGTTCCAACCCATCTAGTTGTTTTGATAGTTTCACATGTTCTTGAAAATCTTTCATATGAACCTTGTTGCCAACTTTCAAATGCTAGTTTTTAATCTTCATCCGCTGATTGTATGCTCCTCCAACTTACTGATCCATCAACAATAGAATTTATGTAGTCTTCTCTCATTCCTAATGTTAAAGTGTACAATTGATCTAAGTCTTCTCCCTCTATATTATTTTATGTTGGCTCCATGTATCGAGGGCCTACATACATATCCAAGGGTTGAACTGATTTTATTCCATCTACCTCAAATGTCATAGTGTCTTTATTTAGGTAAATCACCACATAGGTTTCATAAGCCCAATCAATACCAAGTAGTGTAGGATAAGGGTCCTTATCCACCATGATTTCGATTACCCAAAAATCAACTATAGTCTTCACTCCCGCAACATCTATTTCCACATTCTCCAGTCTTCCTATTGGGAAAATACAATACTGATTGGTCATTCTTAACTGGATTGGGGAATATGTCAATTGGGGTTTTGATAAGGCTTCCCAAGTATTTTTAGGTAGTATGTTAACATCAAATCCTACATCTAACATAACATCCTTAATATCAAACTCATCTAGTTGGGATACTAATCTAAACTCTTTTCCAGTTCGTACTTTCTTTCTCTGCACTCTCTGGGTATTCTTCTCAGGAAGATTAGTCCTTATTATTGTTTCTAGAGATTATTCATTTCCTAGAACTAGATATAGTGCATTGCACAAATTTTCTGTCAATTGGTCATTCCCAAGAATATAAAAAAATCTCTGAAACCATGGGTCAACTACATTTTGTGACTGCTCAGGTTGTCTCATCAGAATTACGGGGTTTCTGGGTGTAGGGGGCGAAGTAGGGACTTGCACAATATTAGGGTAAATAACAGACTTAGGGGGTTTCTCTTGCATCTTAGGACCAGGGATATTCTGAAATACTTCTATGGAATTTTTAAAGAATAGTTTTTTATTCAGAGGATCATACATGTCCTCCTTAGGAGATGCTTTCTAGATCATAGGTAAATCATCATCATTTGCACCAGTCATTGCTCCTCCTCGAGTGACAATATTAAGGTTGGGAAATTGTCCTCTAATAAATCTCTTTATCTCTAAACTAATGAGGTTAGTTCCTCCTTGACATACCTGATCTTCCCATTTTGCAATTATTTTTGTGTAGTCTCCAGTTGCGTGCCCATTGGTTTTGCAGTGAGAACACCATGGCTGCCTCGAATGAGGAAAATATCTAGCCATGTGGCCTTTCACATCATAGTTGTATCATCTACTTGGTCCTGTTCTCTTGGTTCTTGCTCCTCTAAAATCTCCTCCGGATCCACCTCCTCAACCTCTTCCTGGTCCCTGAGGGGTTTCATTCACCCTAAATGTTGTTCGATTCTATCTATCTTCTAGTGCATCCAATTCTCTACACTGATTCGTAGTGTTAGGTAGCTAGAGAGGTAGTCGGGGCCCTAGAGGGCCCATAGTGATAATAGTGGAGGCCATTCAATGTAAGGTGGACTAGGTCCACTATATTATTAAATAAGGCCCACTATGGTAGTTAGATATAATAAATGTAAGAGGACTTCTTAGAAGGTTCTACTTCTAGAAGATTCCTCCTCTCAAAAGTTCTTAGGTGATGGTAGCACTATATAAAGGGGTTCAATAAATGTAATGGGATATGAAGAAAAATATTGTATTGTGAGTGGTAGCTCAATAGAAGGATGCCCCCTCGAAGAGGCAAGTGAATAGGAGAGGATCCCTCCCATAATAGGATCCATTGTATGGTGTTTCCCTACCCCAAGGGTTTTGATATAATAAAGTGTGGTTCCTCTATATTGTTCTTTGAATATTTGTGGTGTTTATGTATGCAAGTATTTGGTACTCCTCTTACATTTATTATCTCTAACTACCCATTTATTATATATAACTACCATAGTGGGCCTTATTTAATAATATAGTGGACTTAGTGCACCTTACATTCAATGGCCTCCACTATTATCACTATAGGCCCTCTGCCCCCCCCCACTAGCTCTCTAGCTACCTAACACACAATATGTGTGGTAGATGTGAAAAAATCACAATGAAAAGTATTCAATACTATTGAATACTTATGAATAATGGGGCACTCTATCAGCCCATGCCTATGGATTTGAAAAATCTTGCAATATTCAACTAATGGTGCTGCTTGATTACCTGGAAAAGCATGAAAAGGGATTGGGGTATGGAATGGTAAATTCGTAGATACTTGCGCAAATCCTACCATAAGTCCTGGTGCAGGTCCCATCAGATTTTTAGGTTGTCCCATTCCCCTCATTCGTGGACATTTGTTCACCATATGTACTTCTATGTAACATATATTACACCAGACTTGTGGTCGTCCTGGTTTGGGTACTGTCAATTCTTGAATATTATCTGTAAGCACTCATATTTTCCCTTGTAGTTGCGCCAAATTTGCATATGTTGGGTGTCTGGTCACTCTCAGGCTCCCCGGATATCCTGTCATGGATTCAATCTTCATTGATTGTTCCAAGGCATCTATCAAAGAGGCTATCTGTTGTTGTGTTACCAAAATCTGTGTCAGAGGTAGAAATCCATGGATACACCATTCTCTTTGTTGTTCGTCATGAATTGTATGCACTAACCTCCCTATAGAATATTTAAACTTTTGGTTGTATTCCCAGGTTGATTCACCTTCCCTTCGCTAAATTTCACACAACTCAGACAAAGCTTGTTGTTTTGACTGACGTAGCTTAAACTCCGCAATCAACTTTTTTATTACTTGGTCAAGTGTGAATGCTTGACCTTTCATTCCTGACACTCCTGGCTCAATAACCTTCATGTACCATTTTAGAGCACGATCTCTCAAGTCAGTCTGGAACTCAACCAATTTATTTGCATTCGGAGTCCCTCTGGACCTCCAAATTGATTCACATAAGAACCAATGTTGCCCAACATCTGCGTCTCCCTTACCCCATAATTCTAGGTATAGAGCAATCGAACCTCCCACGTTACCAACCATTCTTCATCTTACTTCTCCTACCAAAATAAAACCTAACGATCCTGGTTGCGATCTACGAGGGGATCCCAATATCCTCCCAGTACTCATGCTTTCCAGTTGTGACTAACTAAATGGTTGTACTGGAACATAAATAACATAAGAAGGTAGTATATAATTTACCACTTTTATGGAAGACACTTGGGGTATGGGTTATTCGGGGCTGGAGCCATTGGCTTCAGGGCGAGTCTCTTTGATCTGGGGGGTCTCATTCTCATCCTCTGGAGCGATCTCTTAGCCGAATTCCCAATATTTCTTAGCATCGAGGATGAATATTCTCTCTATTCTTCAAGATCCATACCAGATTATTCTTTTCATTCTTCTACACCTTCTTCTTCTTTTCCACCCTCCTAGGGACTTATTTCTCTCTACGCTTCTCTAACACTTAATCTTTGACTGGACAATCTTTCCTATCTTCTCATCTTTCACAACTCTTCCATATATCCTTCCTCTACTTCTCCTGGTCTGACTTCTTTCCGCAACTTATCATACTATCTCACTGCTTTCTTTCTCTTATCGTGACACCAGTTCTCAACTATAGAAGCCCTTTTCAAGGCTCTCTCATCTCTTGAATCCATTTCTTGTTTCTTCCCCCATTTGTCAAAGAACCCTCACCCCTCTCTCAGGCCATAAATCTTCCCCCACATCACCCCACCCCAAGCAAGCGTGTTTACACTACCATCTTAGTCGGGGACATAGTCAACATCCCCTCCTCCATCAAGAAAACCTTAATCCATAGGGGGATTTCTCCCAACAGTCTTCCCCCTGTGTCTTTTTTGAAATTCGCTTCTTCTCATGAAAAAGATTGGTGATTCTTAGCTGCAAACTTGATAATGTATCCTTTAAATGTGGTATTGACCCAAAAATCAATCGCTCGTGTTATTGGGTGATCCAGTCGATGAAGTGTTGCGATATTTTTTGTATCCCAAATATAGGTCCTCTTGACTCATTCTTGGAATTCCAAAGCTTCTTGGAGCCTATATATCCAGTGGAAATGTTCTTCGGGGAACTTAAACCATATTATATCATACATGTCACTCGATCTTTTTGAGTAAAATAAAAACTCTTGTGTATCTTTCACAATATTCCTCTCAGCTCCGCTTCTTTCCATATAAAACCATCGCAATTTCTCTCCCACCATCGGTGAATATCGGATCCAAAATTCTGTAGAAGCATTCTCCCTACAGGTTCCCTTTTAATGCAAGTCCTGACAACATAACCATTTTATTGGTGCAAAATTGATTAGAACAGGGTCCTTCTCAGGTTACCAACAAAAGGCACCGAGTAGTCTAGAGCACTGACATTTTCATCTCCTCTAAAGAGAATAAGTCTCACCTGAAGCGCAACCAAGACCGAAAGATAGGGAAGGGAAAGGAGAACACTTAGGTGGGTTTCCAGAACCTTCAATATTCACCATGATCTTGTGCAAGATAAGCTAACTATAGAACATATCATAACTCATTCATCCTGGAACTAAATATACTCAAGTTGCGAAAATAAATTGTAAATAGAGATTGTTCGCGTTCGAATGGTCACCAAGTGAGAAAATGGAGAGCGCTTGCATACCCTGTTGGGTCTGGCAGGGTAGAACAACTGTGGAGAAAAGAGGGTTAAAGAAAACAAAACTAACTACAATCTAACTATCAACTGAAAACAAATAACACTACGAAAATAAACAAAGAACATCAAACACAAGACACAGGGGTCATCAATGGTTTCAGGCTGGTGTATTAATGAAACCGAAGCACACTGAAGAAAGAGACCAGAGGTTCCTTCTCCCCCCAGTAGAAGGCTCTTCGGGGCCCTCAACACAAATTGCTTTCCTTACAAGTGAGATGAACTGCGCACAGCAGTGAAAGAACTCTCGGTAATGCAGCTGATGGGTTGTTGTCAAAGGATGAGCCTTTAAACCATTTGAATAGCATAACGGTGCTTAGAATTCCTTGCCAAAATAGTGTACCCTCATGGCCTTTTATAGCAGCTTCACGGGCGGTCACGTAACCTTCTCCAAGTGTGAATAGGGGCACATTAGGGTTTATTTAGGTCATTAATCCACCGATTTTGCAGAGTCGGCTCTGATTTGAGAGTCAAATCATCTTGGGGGCCGGTCTGTAGGCAGTCGGGAGGCCGACCTATGCAATTAATGCGCCGTATTAGCAGATGCGCGGGTTTTTGTGTTGAAAGTCGCGCGTCGAGCGCGCATGCGCTGATAACACGTTTTTGTCCCGCGCATGTGCGCGCGCACCACACTGCTGTAAAGCGCTCTTCAATTTTTGGTTACTTTGTATAGTTTTTGACCCTTCTGGAGTGCTGTGAAACTAATTCAGTGCCATGAATGACTTCATTGTTGTTTTGATGATGTGGAGTTCTTGTCGCCCTGTGCAGACGAAATTTCAGTGATAACAGATGCCCCCTTTTGGATGAGGTTAGGAGCATACGTATAGCCGAAATCCATCAGTGTTTCTTCTACTGAGAATGTTGTTTGTAAGGGAAAGCAATAGTGGGACCGTTCGGAGCGATCCGTTGGAGAAAAAAGGAACCGGTATCTCGACCTTCTGAGAGACGTGCAGAGAAAAAAATATACAACTGTGTACAAACGAGGCGGGCATGCCCCATGCTCGTGTGATGTCACTCTGAAAAAAAGATGACGGAAGTATTGGTGTAGATAACTACAGCGCCCTCGGGGGAGGTAATGATAAAGGCAGAAGACAATTCTGCAAAGGAACATACTCTGAATAACAGGCAATGGTCGATGTAATAAGCAGCGACGATGATGTGGGCATTGATGGCCCTACCATGTTCAGAGGTCTTCGGAAAATGACAAAAATAACTGCAACAGTCGCAAAGTAAGACCCACCATAACATGAGAGAGTGTTGGCATCGAATGTTATGGGGGCCAACGACAGCAGGGAGCAATGGTGTTTCTCCCTGTGTCGTCCGAGATCTCTCATTGAAAATAGAGAATGAGAATCAAGATACTGTCGCCCTTCTGGAAAAGTGTGTTGATGTCGACAAAAGGGGGATGCGACTCCCAAAAAGAAAAAAGGTGCTCCGTGGAATCTACTGAGGTGAGGAAGTGGCAGAGGTACATGGACGAAGTGAAGAAGTGGGATGACTCAAGACTTCCCTTGGTTGGAGGATATATAAGAACAACAGTGGCCACAACCATGTAACAAGGTCGAGTGTCAGGGGGACGACAAGACTGGTGCTAAGTTGTGCCAGAGGCGGGACAAGGTGAACAAATTCAGAGGGTAGAGGTAACTGACCTGTGGGGTACTCTGAAGATATGGACGATGTCGGCAAGGGTAAATGATAAGTACTGCTCCAATCCAAGGGTGACATGGGTTGCGTGTGGCCAAAAAGAAAGCAAGTCGCCAACGGTGACGACGAAGAATGTAATGACTGAAGGTAAAGGTGTTTGTACAATAAATAATAAATAATAAATAATTGTGGGGAGAAATGGACAAATACAGAAATGGGTGCCCCAGTGTGAAATGCGTGCCCCAGGGAGGGAAAAATTGTCATGAGAAACTGATGAAGGGTGGGGGCCCCGTTGGCGAGTTTCTGTATGAGGTAGGTGAAATGAAGATAGGTTCACAGATGGGCAAACTGATGGTGGATGAAATGGTGGGTTCATGATCCTGCGAAGGTGCAGGTAAAAAAGAACATAACCATACAGTGATGATTTGGGAGTCCATATGGGAAGCTAGAAAAATGAGGAGAAGAAGTATGTGGTTGATTCGCAACATGATGTAAGACTACCAGGACTCCCATCCCTAAAAGGTAATGAAGATCAGCATGAGTGTCAATAGTGCAAAAAGGTGCTATGAATGAGACGACTCATGTGGGTAAGAAAGCTACCGGGTGGCAGTACCGTAGATGCAAAATGGAGGTGTGAGTACGGCAGAGCCGGAAAGGGGTGTCCTAAAGGCCAAAATCAGAGGGTGTGACTGGAAATGTAAATGAAATACAGTGGGAGAGACTACATGCCAGTGCTGAGTATATACCTGAAGGAATGATGCGAAGAGATGATGGATCAAGTACCTGCACACATAACAACCAAATACCCAAAGTGAGCAATATCTGAAGATAATACCAAATATGAACATGTATTAGATAAATGTGACAATGCGCGTGTGTACCTGGCCATGATATGAAAAAAAAAAGGTGCCCCGGGGGTTCAGGATGAAAAATGGCCCAGGGACAACCATGATGTAGGTGGCGGGATGTTGATTCCGTGGCTGAAGACGGTTCGAGAAACGGACGCCATGGGCTCCCGGAATGGTGAGTGGAAGTTTGGCAAAAAACCTATATATAGCTGTAGGGCCCAGATTGCCACCTCATTTGTACTTGCTGTTACAGTGAGCTTCTGAGCAGATCCAGAGGAGATTGAGTGATTCCGAGAGCACGAGGCATCCGTTTCTCGGCGTGCGAGTTTCAGGTTAGTGGTCTGAACATCCTGCATAGCTATAGGTTTCCAATTTTTGGGCAGGGTAGGTACGGGGGGTCGTACGGGGGTTTTAACGGGTTTTTGGGTAGAGGGTGGGCCCACATGCGCGGGAGACTCAGTGGAAGGCGCGCATGAGTGCGCATATGTACCTTGAAGAAGCGCGCATGTGTGCGCGTGGTTATGAAATTAAGGCGCACCTCAGGGGCGCGCCTGTGAGTTGGAAAGGCGCGCATGACGGCGCGCCTGTGGGACGAACAGGTGCGCTCACGAGTGCGCCTGTGGGTATGATAGGCGCACCCTAGAGCGCGCCTGTATTGTGAACAGGTGCGCTCATGAGCGCGCCTCTATAGTGAACAGGTGCGCATGTGCGCGCGGCTGTGGGTGGTGAAACCGCGCCTTTAAGGCAAGGTTTCAGTGTGAAAAATTAGCTCATTTTGATGTATTGGATAATTGGCTAATCTAATGACTCTGGGTTGTGTGCAGGCGGTGATCAGTGACGATGGATGTGTTGAAAAATTCAGTGGATAGAATGCAGTGATGGTTGTTGTCATTAATGGAAACAGTAGAGAACAGCAGGACAAGAAGGATAAAACCCCATGGGGATTTGGAAGTACAAGCTCAGGAGGAACAGCCTTGAAGAAAACACGCGCAGCAAGAGATTACAGAAGAAAAAGGAAGAAGAGTCAGTGACCGTAGGATCTCATACAAATTTCCCGAAAGAACGAGAGCCGTCAGATTATACAATGTCAATGAAAACCTCGAAATCGCGAGACGCGATTTCACTATTTGATCGCAGCCGTTAAATCAATCAGGGATCTGGACCGTTCATTTGTATGGACACGTGGCAGCCAGGAGGCCTCATCGGCAATTCGGGGATCGGGATTTCATAAGGCAAAGTTCACTCTACAACGAAATCCCCGGTTTCGCGATATGCGAAACCCCGACGGAATCTGAACCGTCAGATCAACATCGACTTGACCCACGTCAACAGACCACGTCAGCCAAGCGACACGTGGAACAACCAGGTAGTGACAAATGTCAGACAGATTCAACACTTCAGACATATACAAGTAATGAATCAGAGAGACACGTGGCAGTGTTCAATACGTGTCGAATCATGAGTGACGTCAGCAGAGGAAAGGTGGCATCGGAGTTTCGGGGATCGGGATATGATATGTCAAGAACACAATGCATCCAGAACTCCGAAATCGCAAAATGCGATTTCGCGAAGTGATCACAGCCGATGGATAAGAATGAATCTGATCCATAGATCATAGCCTTGTTTGGAGTTTTGGGGTTCGGGTTTTGGTATTGACACAAACCTTGAACATCAGACATCGCGAAATCGCGATACGCAATTTCCCAATAAGATGTATAGGTTGTGGGCCACCCAGGAGTCAGTGGAGGACAGGTGTAAGGAGTACAGAGGAGATCGGGAATCGGCATATCGCAGCTCCAGGGAGCGTATGCACATTATCCTTGTAAACCCCGAAACCCCGACGAGTGGTATGGTGGCGGTCACTTGATAGATGATCATATGGGCCTATAGTCAGAAGGGGCAAAGGTTAGGGAAAAGAGCAGATCGGGAATCGGAGAATGTGAGGTTCCGAGTACATGTGCTCTCGACATCGCAAATGCCGCAATCGCAATGGGTGAAATCCTGATGGGATCTGAACCGTTGGATCAAACCTTGATCGGAGGGTTGATGTGCTTACTCACTCATTAACGCTTTAGTTGTAAATCCGTTAAGCAAACCCGACTGGGAATGATGAATTGGTTAGCGTTTTAGTTGCCAAGAATGATGTCGTTGGATTCTCCATTGAAAGGGGAAGTGGAACCGTCATAACAGAAGGTATAAAAGAAAATGAAAGAGACTGAATTGCGTTGATCGTTCTGAATGAAAAATGTGTAAACAGTAAGAAAAAGAAGATGAGCAGAGGAATAGTAAACAGTGAAGGAACTGCGCAGAACGAGAACAGAAGAAGAGCAACATGATGGACAGAACAGAAGCAGAGCAGAATGACAGA
>ML803979.1:82201-103153 GCA_009831015.1 Picea engelmannii | reverse complement strand
TTAAGGTCACCAACATTTCCTCTAGAAGTGATAGAAATCTGGAAGAAACTGAGAATAGGTACTATGGCCATTTGGAGGATATAATTGAGTGTGATTTTAATTCCTTTAAAATAGTTTTGTTTGAGGTTAAATGGTATAGGCTACATATGCATGAGCGTGATCCTGAAATAACTATTATTGAGCATGATAATGGATTTACCATGGTTAATAAAATGGAATTTGAACTGGGTATAGAGCCTTATGTTCTTCGAAGTCAATGTGAGCAAGTAGTTTACTTAGAGGTACCTGGTAAAGCAGGTTGGTCTTACATTGTTAGATATGATCCAAGAGGAAGACCAGTAAAGTATAATCATGTAGCTGAGGATGAATATAATAACGACAAATAAGATCACAATTATGCGGATTAGGAGTAGGTGGCTCATGTATTCGATGTGTCAGATGAATAAGTTGAAGAAGTTGATCATCCAAATGTAGGAGACGACGATCTAATTGATGATATTGATAACTATAGTAGCTAAAATGGCGTTGATGATGATGTTGATATGAATGAGCCTTTTACCAATATCGATTCTGAACCAGATCCTGATACAGATGTTGAGCTGGATGAAGAAGAAGATGACTGATATTTAATTATTGAAAATAAGAGGTATGTGTTTATATCTTTTATATGATCTTTATATGTTTTTATTTTGTATAATATAGTATATGATACATGTTCTTTAGAATTTCAAATTAGGTAATATGGGGAAATTGAGAGTGATGTGCAAGGGGGGGCAGGGGGGCGGGGGGCATAATTACAGCTTCCACCTTCACATGGTTTCCCCTGTTTAGTAGAGAATGAACTATTCTCGAAACCAAGAGGATCTCTACAACACTGTTCCTAATCATACCAACGATGTAGGTATGTCCATAATCAATTCATGATGTAATTCATAAACCCTAATTTGGTGGAGTCATTGATTTATTCCTAGTGAATGGATGCTTTGTTGTTGACATGGAATGGGACAACACATGTACCTTCTTAATTTTCTTCCTTCACTTGATGTGGGCCTGGTCATTCCTATCCTTGAATTGAAAGTTACCCCTAGTGTTAGGCATCACCCTTCATGACACTTGTCACCAAACAATCATTAGATCACAAGGTTGGATGCATATGGGCAATGGGATCATGAGGTTTTATAACCCTATAGTAACAAGAGACATTAATTGAACTTTGACTAGATTGAAAGGTGCGTGCAATTGAAAATACTAATAACCCAAAACTAAAAGGGATCAGTACACAGATTTCCAATGAGAGGTGATCTGGATGTGGTGTGTAGGAAGAGGCCTAGCACCTTCAAAATTATCATTATCCAAATATTTTATACAAATTTTACAAGAAAATTGTACTAGGACTAGACACAGGCAACAATGACCTATGAATGGGGCCAACATTGAAATTTTTTCAAACTATTTCTGTATGCATTGAAATTTGACATGGATAGACTATTCACATGCCTTAACGATATGGGGGGGTTTATGGACTCAAATTTGACTCACACACCCACTTTCTTCCATCATCAATCCATCATGTAAACCATAAAACCTAATTTAGTGGAGTCATAGATTTGTCGGGTTTTAGTGTTCCCACTAAATGGATGCATTGTTGTTGACATGGAATATTGGGACAACACATGTACCTTCTTAATTTTATTCCTTCACTTGATGTGGGCTTGGTCATTCCTATCCTTTAATTTAAAGTTACCCCTAGTCTTAGTCATCACCCTTCATGAAACTTGTCACTAAACGATCATTAGATCACAAGGTTGGAGGCATATGGGCATTGGGATCATGAGGCTTTATAACCCTATAGTAACAAGAGACATTAAATTAACTTTGACTACATTGAAAGGTGCATGCAATTGAAAATACTAAGAACCCAAAACTAAAAGGGATCAATACACAAACTGTCAATAAGAGGTGATCTGGCCATGGTGTGTGGGAAGAGGCCTAGCACCTTCAAAATTATCATTATCCAAATATTTTATACAAATTTTACAAGGAAATTGTACTAGGACTAGACACAGGCAACAATGACCTATGAATGGGGCCAACGTTGAAATTTTTTCAAACTATTTCTATATGCATTGAAATTTGACATGGATAGACTATTCACATGCCTTAACAATATGGGCAGGTCTCTGGACTCAAATTTGACTCACACACCCACTTTCTTCCATCATCAATCCATCATGTAAACCATAAAACCTAATTTAGTGGAGTCATAGATTTGTCGGGTTTTAGTGTTCCAAGTGAATGGATGCATTGTTGTTGAAATGGAATGTTGGGAAAACACATGTACCTTCTTAATCTTCTTCCTTCACTTGATGTGGGCCCGGTCATTCCTATCCTTTAATTTAAAGTTACCCCTAGTCTTAGTCATCACCCTTCATGAAACTTGTCACCAAACTATCATTAGATCACAAGGTTGGAGGCATATGGGCATTGGGATCATGAGGCTTTATAACCCTATAATAACAAGAGACATTAATTTAACTTTGACTAGATTGAACGCTGTGTGCAATTGAAAATACTAACAACCCAAAACTAAAAGGGATCAATACACAAACTGTCAATGAGAGGTGATATGTGTGTGGTGTGTAGGAAGAGGCCTAACACCTTCAAAATTATCATTCTCCAAATATTTTATACAAATTTTACAAGGAAATAGTACAAGGACTGGACACGGGTGACAATGACCTATGAATGGGGCCAATGTTGAATTGTTTTCAAACTGTTTCTGTATGCATTGAAATTTGACATGGATATACTATTCACATGCCTTAACAATATGGGAGAGTTTTAGGACTCAAATTTGACTCACACACCCACTCTCTTCCATCATGAATTCATCATGTAAACCATAAAACCTAATTTAGTAGAGTCATAGATTTTTTGGGCTTTAGTGTTCCCAGTGAATGGATGCATTGTTGTTGACATGAAATATTGGGACAACACATGTACCTTCTTAATTTTCTTCCTTCACTTGATGTGGGCTTGGTCATTCCTAGCCTTGAATTGAAAGTTACCCCTAGTGTTAGTCATCACCTTTCATGAAAATTGTCACCAAATGATCATTATATCACAAGGTTGGAGGCATATGGGCATTGGGATCATGAGGCTTTATAACCCTACAGTAACAAGAGACATTAATTGAACTTTGACTAGATTGAAAGGTGTGTGCAATTGAAAATACTAACAACCCAAAACTAAAAGGGATCAATACATAAACTGTCAATGAGAGGTTATCTAGACATGATGTGTAGAAAGATGCCTAACACCTTCAAAATTATCTTTCTCCAAATATTTTATACAAATTTTACAAGGAAATTGTACTAGGACTAGACACGGACAACAATGACCTCTGAATGGGGCCAATGTTGAAATTTTTTCAAACTGTTTCTGTATGCATTGAAATTTGGCATGTATAAACTATTCACATGCCTTAATGATATGGGAGGGTTTCTGGACTCAAATTTGACTCACACACCCACTTTCTTCCATCATCAATTCATCATGTAAACCATAAACCCTAATTTAGTGGAGTCATCGATTTGTCGAGTTTTAGTGTTCCCAGTGAATGGATGTGTTGTTGTTGACATGGAATATTGGGACAACACATGCACCTTCTTAATTTACAAATAATATTGGAAAAATTGTTGGACCTTTTCCCTAATATATCCTTGAACCCAATGTTGTGTGTGTTACTTAGTAGAGCATGTGACTAAGGGGAGTAATCGAGGGCACATGTGAGGGAACCAAGAATGGTGAGTACCCTATAAAAAATAGTATTTGAAGTTATTATAGGTGAACATTCTGGCTTTATTGATTCATTGTTAATAGCCTATAGTCTATTACAGGTTTTCTTTCATGTGTTGCCTCCACCATTGCAACTATTTTCTCTTTGTTTTTCCCTTTTAGTTCATGCTTTCTTAAAATAGTTTGTTCAACTTTTGTAAATTGCATGACAAAACCCAACCTAATTTTCCATTGCTCACAAATTTCATATGGTGTAGATCTAGGTACTTTTTACAACCATAGTTGATGCTTTTCAATAACTCGCATGTTCTTTCTTACCATTGCAATAGCCCTACTAGTAACCCATTTGTTGTCACAACTTGTGGAAAGCACCATGTTTGTAGCACTATCCACCATAAAGCCATGCCTTTGCCTTGCAGGTAGTTTTTGTGGTTTGCAAACCTAGGTTTGGTCCTTTGTTTATTTTTTTTTTGTGATTCTCAATAGTTGTAAGAGTTGAAACCACATTCTACCTTTCTTCCCAAACTATTCGAATTGGTTCAAAAGAACCACCAACCCTGAAATCACTTGAAGCAACATTCACATCATTGAGGGTGAAAAGTATATTTATTTGGGATCTAAATTTTCCTTTAACAATTATGTATTAGGTCAATCGTTTTGAAGGTGCATCACCAATTTTTGAACTCACTATCTGCTTTCCTGACATGCTTCCTCCATGCACAATTATATTATTTTATAAGAGGCCTTTTCCTTTTGTAGGCAAGTAAAATATGCTCCATGGAGCCAATATTTACAATGCATGGTCCACCACATTTTTGAGCATAAAAAACCTCTAAGCACTTAAGTTTCTATATGACTAATTTTGGAAGAAAAAAAAACAATAACTGTACATAATAAATATATGTTTCTTGAATATTTTTTCTATAGCCATGATTTTACTAACAAAATGCATGTCTCTAAATAATGAACTATTAAGTTTTTGTTAAAAATTTAATATCCTAGCAACATGGGAAGGAATAGAATGGGCTAGATGCTCATGACTCAATACTTTATGTTTTTAAATTAACTTTGAAAAGGCCCATGATATGGTCAAGTTTCCCTTCATCATGGTCACACTTAAGGCTCTTGAATTTGTCCCCTTGTTCCCTAGAGCCATGGAAAATCTTCTTATAAGAAATGATGTACCTCTCCATCAACATATATAAATAAGAAGAAGTAGGGCTAATCCATTATATTTGACAAGGATCTATGTTGGAAATTGAAATTTATGTGATGGTAATAGAAGCCTTGGTCTACTTAATCTTTCACATTATAGGTTAATGTTTGATTAAAGACATCCCTCTCCCTAAACAAGGAATCAAGTAATTTGTCGATGGGAATTTTTCTAATGATTTATTTCTCACCATTAGAGAGGGATATAAATTAATGATCAATGCAATGGACTATATGTATATATTTATATCATTTATATCATTTGGAGAGAAATATATTTATATCATTTTTGGGGAAAGTATGGAGGGTGGTAATAACTTCACAAAGTAAATTAGAATTCATGTTGCATGTTGAGGGTATATATGTAAATCCTTGTAATACACATCGAACCTCGAGGTTTCGTGCACCAAATGGATTATTAGAGTACTATAATAAAGCAAGGTCTTAAACTATCGATGGAATACAAGGTCTCATATTTGGTTTGTCTTTTAATGAACATTCCTTATGGTGGTACTCCATCCTTTGCACGAAGGAAAAACCTTCATTGAGACAACCTAGTTATCAACCCTAAGAGTCATTAACATGATTAGAGATGTTTTTGTCTCCGAGACATGGGACAATATTATGTAATATAATATTATATATAATATATACAATTTATAATTTATATATTATAATTTATAATTTATATAAATTATAATATATAATTTATAAATTATATATATTATATTATATATAACTATAATAAAAAGAAAAAGGAAAAAAAAATACCAAAAAATAAACAAACAACAAAACATAAGTTTGAAAAAAAAACAAAAACACATTTCAACTCTCATGTGAGCTAGCTGGAGCTGAACAAGGTCGATGTCAGAGTAGAGAGGAGGTCGTCATAGGTTGCGTGAGCTAGGAGGAGAAGGAGGTCAAGGGCAGAGAGGAGGAGAAGGAGGTCGACCTGCGCATGAGGAGAAGGAGAAGGAGGTTTAGGGCAGAGAGGAGGGAACACAAGGAGAAGGTCAAGATCAAGGTCATGATGGATAGAGGAGGAGGAGGGAACGCCATTTGAAGCATGTGCATGATGAGAAGGAGGTCAACAATCAATTCAACATGGTATTATTTCTCTTCTTTTAAGTTTTTTGGTATTTTTATCTTGAAACATGCCATGAATATGTTCACATTCTCCATTTTATATTTCAATCCTGAGATCATTAGTATCCCATTCATTACTGTAAATTCCCAAGGTTTTTCCACACATCTTACAAACCACTACTAATATAGAGGGAACCCAACACCATCAATTAAGAAAACAAATTAAATAAATGACAATGAGAGAGTTGTGACTGTATGTCAACTAATTTTTCCCTTTAAAAAAAATTCATTGATGTGCAAGGGAGCAATATTTCTATGAGAAAATACAAAACATCTATCCCCCCCACATACATTCAATAAGGTGTGTGGGATAAACACACCCTCAAAACAAAAAACAAAAAATTCACAAGAATATACCTAAAACCCTAGTATCATTCTTAGAGCTTAATGTAAAGGATTTGAGCCAACACCTTATCCCTATGAACCACTAC
Source organism: Picea engelmannii (assembly GCA_009831015.1). Lineage (NCBI taxonomy): Eukaryota > Viridiplantae > Streptophyta > Pinopsida > Pinales > Pinaceae > Picea > Picea engelmannii. The sequence goes on along the minus strand of ML803979.1, from coordinate 96,566 downwards.
CAAAATAAAGGGCACACAACACCATTGATGAGGTTAAAAAAATAAACTACAATTCAATTCTATTATTTCAATCCTTAAAGGTTATGCTCACCACCCCCATCAATATCTCTTTTGTGTGGAGAATGTTAGGGACAAAATCCACTCATGCAAATCAAACTTAAAAAACTATAAATGAAGTAAACTTCAACTTTAGGTTTGACATAGTAATCATGTAGAAAAACCCATAAAGGGAAAATATTGCATGATCAAGCAGACCCAAAATGCTTTATAGCACCCAACTAAATTCTCCCTCAAATTTGAGATTCAAATTCCACCACTTGTCCTTTGAAGTTACCCTGTTGTGATCATCAATACCACCTAGTTGAATATGATTATTCCACACATCTATTAAGTCAACCCTGATCTTGTTAGTGTAGCATTATGAAACTTTCTAGGATTTTCATATGTGCCTATAGTCTCTATTTATTATTCACGTCAATGTTTTATCTTCACCCACTATGCATATGTTCCATCCTTGTCTCATCTTGAATGAACACCATGTAGGGAAACCTTGCGATTTTAATTATATTTCATTCCATTTATATTCCATGTCTCATCCCTTCAATTCTACATGGTTTTTTCTTGGACCTAAAACATTATAGAATTCAATTTTGGTTCGAGGTTAAGTCAGTGGGAAGTGTTGCACAACTATACAACATAAGAATATCACTCCACCCATTCTAGTAATGGACCAGAAATATCATAAAACAGATGTTTAAATTAAGTATTGGTGTTGGGGAAGGATCCATGCAACACTGAGGAACATAAGGGTCACTATCTACCTAGGTTCTTGAATCCAAAAACATTACGAAACACAATCATGCATTGTATCATGTTGAGCACCACCTCAATTTTTGTGTTGCATGTTCGATTGCTAAATTGAAAAATCACCATTTAGGTATGTATAATCTTTTGATTATTTCCTCTAGATATTATGGATCTGACAGTGTAGGTTTATGGTTCACGAATGGATAAATTCTAACATGAATGTATGGTTCACCATATCCATAAGAAAATGATGGTTCCTTTTCCATCCCCATGCTAACATATTCACCTCATGCCTTCAATGATGCCTTTCAACTAGAACCAATGGCACATTCCCTCACTATATGCAACTATATGAAAATATATGCAACTATATGAATTGTGTATACTCAATGACACTAAGATCATTGTATTTTTTGACATCAAAATAATCGTGGCCCAAAGAAACTAAAGTAGTTTCCACACAAACAAGTTTCTTAAGAGAAACATGTTAAAGTATAGCCCCTAAGATTTATCCAAGTTATCTGAAAGAATGAGATCCTCAATATTATCCTCTACATGCACATTGATTTCTTCATGTTCCTGTCAATCTACTATTGGTGCACAATGATGCATGTTGTAGAGTTTTCAGTCCATACCTCGACGAGAAATTTTTTTATGAGCTACCTCTAAATTTAAAAGTATAGAAAATAGATAATAGTGTCAAGAAACAATACAAAATGGGAGCTTACTATGGCTTAGGTAATAGAAGCTTGAAACAATTATATTTCCTTTCTTTTGGATATGGCAGCTAGGGGCATTTATTAGAACACCTTAACTAGGTCTGTTTATTATGAATAATTGTTTACCAATTTATCTTATATAAATGGTACTCTGTGCTCATTGATGGTATGAATTGTCCATACATAAGGATAGTAAGATTGTCGTATTTCTTGACATCACAATGATCATGGCCCATAGAAATTGAAGTAGTTTTCACAAAAAAAAGCTTCTTAAGAGAAACATGTTGAAGTATAGCCCCTAAGAGTTATCCAATTTATTTGCAAGAATGTGATCCTCAATATTATCCTCTTCATCCATATCAATTTCTTCATTTTCCTCTCAATCTATTATTGGTGCATAATGATGCATGTGCTAGATTTTTTGAACCATATCTTGACCAAGGCAAATTTTAGGAGCTACCTATAAATTTAAAAATATAGAAAAACGATAATAGAATCAAGAAACAAGAAACAAAAGGAGCTTACTATGGCTTAGGTAATAGAATCATGAAACAATGATTGAGTGATACAAAAGAAGATGAAAGATAGCCTATTGATAACAATATTTTTTCATTTGGACCACAAAGCTCAATAATTATATCAAACCCTTTTATTGATGTTTCAATTACACAAAACCTTCTATGTTTGATACTTATGCAAAAATAATTAGATTTCACTCTTGGACACCAATTTTAATTTATTTTGGTATTTTGACTGCAATTGGTAATTTTAGAACCAATTCTACTATCATTGTCATGAGAGGAATATTAAAGGAGCTAGAGCGCACAATGATTAAAGAAAAAAATTATGAGTGAATGCAAGTAATGTGAAATTATAAAACCATGATGAGAACATAAGTTCCTAATAAACATAGAGTTACCTTTGATGGGTTGAGGAAGAAAAAATAAAATAGGAGAATATAGTTATACTGTTAATAAAATAGGCTTACTTTTTCTCACTTGCAGCCTAACATGTGGTTTCTTTTTTACCACCATGGTTTAGTTGGTTTCATGAAACTTACAGACTTGAGGAGATAGAGGAGGTTGGGGTTACACATTAAATTTCCTAACATACAATGGATAATCTTTTTTCTTTTATCTGTAAGAAAGTATTCAAAATATCAATATACAGAAACACAAAACTTAATGTTGTAGAGTACTAGTTAACTATTGTCGAAATTTCTGCTATATGTGCCCTATTATTTTACACATTACGTATTAGTTTTCATATTTCCAATTTGTTTTTGTGAGTTTCTACAAGTTTCCATTTATGCTCATTACACCATATAAAATGTAGGCCAATTCTATCCCACTAGCCTCCTTGGGAGTTATATAAAATTTCCACGATGCCAATGGGAGGCATCTCTTCTTGCCTGTAGGTTGTTTCCTCCAAATTTCAAATTTCCTATAAGAATCATATTCAATTTCCTATATCCTATCGTAGAAGGAAAAAATAAAAAGAACAATAAATGTCTTTCTGGAAAGATATTTTTAGCTATGGTGGTGATTCTCCTTGCAAGTAGTACATCTTGAGAAAATTGTCTATGAAGGTCATTCTCAAAGTTGTTCAACACCCAATTTCATAAGTCTACTACAAGTACGTCAATTCTAAAGGGGATTCCTAAACACCTTATAATATATCCCATCTAAATAAATTCCCATTTTTTAACAAGCTAGTTAGGGAATTCATCCTATCGAATAATAAGGGACTCTACCTTTTCCTTTCTGACCACTGCACATGTTGTCGTAGTGAAGATATGCAAACACTATATCATTACTTCTATGTTTGAGTTCAAGTTTGAGAGCAATGTTGTTTGCAATATGCACATTAAGAAGTTGTTATCCATCAAGAATGATAATTCCTCTAATCCACCCTTGGAACCACTCTTCAAGATGAAACTATATGCAACTATATGCAACTATGAAACTATATGAAACTATATGCAACTATAGGCAACTTTATGCAAAAAATGCAACTTATGCAACTATATAGCAACTATATGCAACTATGCAACTATATGAAAATATATGCAAATATGCAACTTATCCAACTATGCAACTATGAAACTATACGCAACTTTATGAAACAATGCAACTTATGCAACTATATTGCAACTATATGCAACTATATTGCAACAATTTCGTATGCAACTATCTACAAATATGCAACTATATGCAACTATATGCAACATGCAACTTATGCAACTTTATGGAACTTATGAAACTTTATGCAACTTTATGCAACAATGAAACTTATGCAACTATGCAACTATATGCAGATATATGCAACTTATGCAACTATATGCAACTTATGCAACTATATGAAAATTTCATATGAAACTATATGCAAATATTCAACTATATGCAACTATATGCAACTTATGCAACTTTATGCAACTATATTGAAACTATATGCAACTATGCAACTATATGCAAGTTATGCAACTATATGCAACTATATGCAACTTTATGCAAAAATGCAACTTATGCAACTATATGCCACTTTATGCAACAATATTGCAACTATATGCAACTATATGCAAGTTATGCAACTATATGCAACTATATGCAACATTATGAAACAATGCAACTTATGCAACTATATGCAACTATATTGCAACTAAATGCAACTATATGAAACTGTGTTGGTACCATAAACATATATTGACATGATAACTTATCTTCTTGTTTTAACGAGTCTAGGTACCACCAAATAGGTATCTGTCAGATCTATCTTCCTCGAGTGATGATCAAGATATACTAAGAGAGGTTGAAAGTGAGACATGTTGTACTAGATCTACCGGTTCTAGATCAACTAGATTTGAAAAGGTAAGGAAAAGATTTCATAAGCGCATGTAATTTTTTACTGCCAACGGAGGGTCATGTAATTATGATGTTGAGAGCATAGGTGACATTGATTTTCCCTTGAGGTATAAACATCTAGTGCAACGATGTGCACCTAAGGAGCTACCTGAAGTGGACATAGATTTCTTCATCAGTGGGAGGATGTATCACATTGCTCCTTCATCCTTACATGGATTGGGGTTATTTTCCATGGATGGCATAAAGGTCGGCTATGGAACTGTAACTGAATTGATGGAGTATGCCAGACCATTATACAAATAGAATCATTGGTTTATGTTGGTCCGATATACGTGAAGTATGCGGAGATACAGAGTTGTCGCAAATTATATACAACTAGTAGATAACAATCACAATAAAGGGGAAACTATGTGTATTGATGGAAGGCCAAAAGCTACTGGAAACATTATGGGATTTATAAATAGTACATGACCAGTAGCAACAACTAAGAAACTGAATTGCATATTTGAGGGCCGCAAAGGAAATCATATATTTGTATGTGCAACAAAAACAATAGTTCCAGGTGAAGATTTGTTGATCGATTACAACTTAAATCGAATAGATGGAGGGGTGTAGCTATGGGGGTAAATATCTTACATACCATTCAACTCAACACTTGATCAATCATTGTTACAATTTATCGCTGCAATATTTCATTTTTTTACTGCATATATTTCATTTTTCATTATTAATTTTCTGATATTACTACAATATTTCCTTTTTTTAATCTTACAATTACTTTCATAACTCTTGTTGATTAATTTATTGTGTCAACATCTATCCAGGGTAACCATGAGATATCACATGCTACATCTGTCTAGGGTGACCGTGGAAAGGCACCCACTATGCCTCAACAGGTAAATGTTAAATACAGTAACAACTTATGACTACAACAACTAAATTTCAGAAATTTCATTATTTATTTTATGATATTACTGCAATATTTCATTTTTTTAATGTTACAGGTGAATTTCATAACTTTTGTTGATTGATTTATTGTGTCAACATCTATCCAGGGTGGCTGTGAAAGAAAATCACCTGCTACATCTATCCAGGGTGACTGTGGAAAGGCACCCGATGTGCCTCACCAAGTAAATGTTAAATACAATAACAACTTATGATTACAACAACCAAATTTCTGAAATTTCAATATTTATTTTTTTGATATTAATTCAATATTTCATTTTTTAAATGTTACAGGCGAATTTCATAACTTTTGTTAATTGATTTATTGTCTCAACTTCTGTCAAGGGTGACTATGTCCGAAAATCACCTGCTACATCTATCAAAGGTGACCGTGGAAAGGCACCCATTGTGCTTCACCAGGTAAATGTTAAATACAGTAACAAATTATGACTACAACAACTAAATTTCTAAAATTTCGTTATTGTTTTTCTGATATTACTACAATATTTCATTTTTTTAATGTTACAGGTGAATTTCATAAATTTTGTTGATTGATTTATTGTGTCATCATATGTCCAGGCTGACTGTGTTCAAAAATCACCCGCTACATCTGTCCAGGGTGACCATGGAAAGGCACTCGTTGTGCCTCACCAGGTAAATGTTAAATATAGTAACAACTTATGACTACAACAACTAAATTTCTCAAATGTTAAAGTTCATCTCATTAATTTTATTCATCAATGTATTGTGGCATGGTCAATGTGGGAAGGCTCCCACTGAGGATATTGATGAGGGAAAAATATTTTATTCGACTGAACCAATGACCACTGTAATGAAGGCCTTCAAGAACGCTAACATAGAATATCTAGGTTTTCTTAGCAAAAGACCCCTGACACAAGAGGACATGGCAAGAATTGTAGAGCTAAAAAATACAATAACTAATTTTTGGGTAAGTGGAACCTTCACATATTTTTATCAGCTATGACAATTTCATATCCATTTTTTTGTTTTATATTTTGTATATGATCCGATAAAGTAAATTTTTCCGTTTGTAGGAGTTTTTAAACCCCGTGCACCGGGAACCTGCTAATCCTGCAACTGCTATAGGTAGAAGTGATGGTCCAATGCAAAAACCCTGTCGACGTAGAAAAGTGCAAGTGAGGCTTTTTGAGCCTCTTGAGGTTCCCCTCGAATCCATTGATGAGAGAAATTATTTTGACCGGCATGACACACTGGAGCCTCGAACTCCACATGACTCTAGAGAGGAATGTACTGTAGATGGAGAGGAAACTATTTTTGATGGAGAAGAATGAATTAAAAGAACCAGATCACTATATGTCACCTTTCTGGTGGATGACACATGTGTTCCGATCAAGATTCCGAAGATTGCAGGTAATTGTTAATTAATTGATTCATTTTTTTCATGAAATTGAAATGCACATTTGTTGAGATTATTATAAATTAATGGATAACACGTTTCTGCAGGAAACAATGTTTTCTATAGAAATTTAAATGACAAAGCATTGGACTTGTTTGGCCCCACCATTTGCACATGATGGAATGGCCAATATAGAAAAAAGAAAGATGATTTAATAGACCACATGGTAAACTTGTTCGACAACACTTTCAACAAGAAAGTGGTTACAAAGTTAGCCGACAAGAATTTAAAATATACCAGGGCACAGTATAGGGATAAATTTCAATTAGACCTCAAGCACAATCTCCCTCCCATGGTTCCGGAGAAAAAGTGGAAGGCCTTAATAGAGGATGCAAAGTAGAACTTGTTTAAAAAACAAGGAAGACATCCAGGAACTGGTCAAGAAAGGTACAACACATGTCATATTATTGTGAAATATGATCATTTATGTTTTTCTTTCCTGTTTTAAGTAACAATTCTAATATCTAATGTTTTTGAAAAATTCCATATGTAGGCTACCAGACACCTCCAAAGAAACCAAGGCTAGAGTGGAAAAACACGGCCAGCATAAACTAGGCTAGGGTGGCTATGGAAAAATGAAATCCCGAATCATAAGATTTAAATGATTAACTGTGGTTAATATTTATTTAACAGTACCGAACAAATATATGTTTTTGTTATTGGTTTTTTTAATGGTGTTATGCATTGCAATTAAATATGTTCGACATTGTTGCCACTGAGGAGGACCTAAAGCTTGGTTACAAGAGTGATTTTAAAAGTGTGATTGAATATAGAAAAAGCTTGGGCCATAATCCTATCTCCCCATCCACGCAGGAAATCAAATGAATAAGGAAACCACAACTGAATGCTTGTAAAGTCTATTCATATTTTATTATATCACCCTTAACTAAGTATTTATGTTTGTTTTCAAGAAACAGTGCTACCACAACAATGAATCTAGCAGTATTCAACAGACACCATGTCATAAAAGGGTGCACATGTCCAATGATAGTGGAGAGCAGAGTACCCATTCCAATATGTATGCTTTAGATTTAGAAATATTTATTGTGATTTTAGATATTTATTTTCTGAATTATACTTATATATTATCTTCTCATAATTGAAGAGCATGTAGCTCAGGAGGGTGAACTGTGAGAGGAACCAAGTGGAAAAGAAATTAATGCACCAATTGTCACAGCTACACAGACAGGGAAAGAGAAATAGTGTAATGTTAATCAAAATAATGAATTAGTTATTTCAATTACATTTCAACATATCGATATGATCATTTTCATTGTTGCAGTTCATGACCCTAAACACATCCCTCGACACCCTTCTCAACGACGTACCATAAGTATGGTACATGAGCGCATGGAAACACAAACAATAGAAGGATAGGGCACACAAAATACAATGTCCTTGGATGATTATGATAGCCGAATTGTCAATTTTATGAATGTAAAAAAACATAAATCAAAGAAAAATTAGATGTATAAATTCATGACTTGTATTTGGATGTTTATCGATGTTTATATGTTCATATGCTTCAATGTTTATATGTTCATATGTGTTGATGAATATCCTAGTTATGCATAAATGTCTATATGTTTTCTATATAAAGAAAATCATTTGTTGGGTATGGGGAATTGAGAGCGATGTGAGGGGGGGGAGGGGCCATATGATCTTCCACCTTCACATGGTTGTCTCTGTTCAGTAGAGAATAACCTATTCTCGAAACAAAGAGAATCTCATTAAGGTATGTGATCACTTAATTGTTTTCTAGAGTATTTTACATAACTAAATGCATGTTTATTTCCTTATATATTATTTACTCATATAAATAATTTGTCTTTTATGATATGTGAAAGTCTTGGTGATGGAAATGCATCTTGTGGAAAACTCTTATCAAGTTGTATGGGCTAATGGATCTGGCAAAAGGACAATGATAAGGTAAGGGTTTTGACATGTTTTTTAAAGTAGGCTTTATACTAGTAAAAGTTCACAATCCTCATGAAAGGATACAATTGCATTTTTGGTAGACAAGCATCAATTTGTTTAACAAAGTATGAATCATAGACTGTGGGAAAAACCCTTTTTTTTATTCTTACATTCACCAATACAACTATAACATATTTTGTTGGTTGTGGAGCCTGACTATCTTCCTCATTCAGAGGTCTTTTACTTTCAGCCGTGTTTATACCCCATGAAGTATTTACACCCCAAAAGTATGTACACTCTTCCACGCGGGGGATTGAAGAGGGGGGGTACCCCCTCTATGGGGTTCGGGGGGGCTATCCCCTCAGCTGGGGGGTCTGGGGGCAAGTGGGCCCCCGAAAGAAAAATTGCCTTGTAAATGTATATTGTAATTTCATTGTAAATCTGGACCATTCATTATAAGGTTGAATATCTAATGATAGAGATTATGTTAGGGTTTTTTGCCCTAGAAGGAAGCCCTATTTTATGAGGGAAATGTATTGCGGCTATGGTTGATGGCAAATATTGTATTATGAGATAGGAGACTGTGAGAGAAAGAAGAGGAAGTTACAACAAGTTTGTTGTAGGTTGTATCCCTTCATATGATAGATAATAATAAAGGAAGGACCTAGCAATTTCTCTGGTGGAGGTAGCCAACACTGGGTGAACCATGTAAATCTATGTCTCTATTGTATTGTGTATCTTCTTTGTTTTGTTTCCACATTTGTTTTATTTTATTGCTCCACGGTCCTATTTTTCTAACAAAATTTTAGTACAAAATCTTAACCACACACACACACACACACACATGAACCCTAAGTAAACAAATGATAGAAGATAAAGGGAGAATATGTATGGATAGTAGTGAATGAAGATAATAATATGAATAATGGAGTGGAGAGTGCACTCTAGCCTTGAATTGAATGATGCTTGCATCCAACATGTCTCATTGTAACGTATATGGTGATAGTTGTGTCTTCTCACTATAATGTATGTTTCTATGTCCATCATGGGATTCCTAGAGCACCACCTATCATTCATGATCCAACACATAGTATTCAAGAATCCCATCCATTGCTAATGTGTGAAAGTACCATATGATTAACTAATAATTCGTATCCTTAATTATGAGCTATCAATCTTTACTATCACCATATTCTTCTAGTGCATGTAGATTTATATTTGAAGTTTTGAATATTAGTGAATAATTCAAGAACTACAACTTCCATGAAAAATATATCTACATTCAACTCTTTATGAGCTATCCCAACATTGTTCCAATTGTGGATTTTTGAGAGGTGATTAGGTCCCACTTTTTATTTAACTAGTTTAACCACCACTTCAAAATCAAACTCCTAAAATAGTAGCAAACATCGATAGAATTAACCTTCCAACATTTTATTGTTAACCAAATAGTTGACCACTAAATTATCAATGGACAACTTGAATGACTGGTCCAGAAGATAATACTTGAACTTTTGTATCATATACGCCATCACCAAGCCTTTACCTTTCATGGTTGTGTAACTAAAGATTTTTTCTAGAAAATTACCTGGGGTGGTGTAGCATGTGTTCCCCTAGCTATGCCAAAATGTTCCCAATGAAATGGTAGTGGAATCCACATGGACATGGAAAGATCCCAATGCGATAAAATGCATGTTGGGTTCTTGGAACAATTTGAATTATTTTTATAATAATAACTTTGATTTGTTCTATCGAGAAGGTCTAAGGTTCAAGCCCATATATCCCTATACATTCCACTAAGTTACACTACTCTTATATATATATATATCCCCTCATAGTCCCTATGACTTGGACTTTCAAATTCTTTCGGATCATATCAATATCTTGTCCTTATCAAGATCGGTGTATGGGAACATGGGTCAACACAAACCTTATGTATAGTAGGTTCCTAGTCCTACTATATCTTATCGTGAGTCCAAAGTTCATAATGAAATTCCCACAATCATTCAAGGATATATACCAAAGTGATTTCTAATGTTTATACCCTCTATTCAAACATGACGTGTTAAGTTATGTGTTCCATAAACTTTGTGGCATTAGTTATGCCATTAAACACTAGTGGATCTTTAATCTCTACATGAATCCACTAAATGGAATTTGGTAGTGTGCATATTTGTGTCAATTAATTCTCATACTCCCTAGGTGCACGAGAATGCAAATATGCAACTTATGCAACTATATGCAACTTTATGCAACTATGTTGCAACTATATGCAACTATGCAACTATATGCAACTTATGAAACTATATGCAACTATGCAACTATATGAAACTATATGCAAATATGCAACTTATCCAACTATATGAAACTATGCAACTATATGCAACTATATGCAACTATTTGCAACTTTATGCAACAATGCAACTTATGCAACTATATTGCAACAATTTGGTATGCAACTATATGCAAATATGAAACTATATGCAACTATATGCAACAATGCAACTTATCATGTTTTTTTAGTGACTATATGCAATTTTATGCAACTATATGCAACTTATGCAACTATATGCGACTATGCAACTATATGCAACTATATGCAAATATGAAACTTATCCAACTATATGCAACTATGCAACTATATGCAATTGTATGCAACTGTATGCAAAAATGCAACTTATGCAACTATATGCAACTATATGGCGACTATATGCAACTATTTGCAACTATATGCAACTATATGCAACAATGCAACCTATCATGTTTTTTAGTGACAATATGCAACTATATGCAACAATGCAACTTATCATGTTTTTTAGTGACAATATGCAACTATATGCAACATTATGCAGCAATGAAACTTATCATGTTTTTTAGTGACAATATGCAACTATATGCAACTTTATGCAACAATGAAACGTATGGAACTATATGCAACTTATGCAACTATATGAAACTGTATGCAACTTATGAAACTATATGCAACTATATGCAACTTTATGCAACTTTATGCAACAGTGTAACTTATGCAACTATATTGCAACTATATGCAACTTTGTTGGTACCACAAACATATATTGGCATGATAACTTATCTTCTTGTTTTAACGAGTGTAGGTACTACCAAATAGGTATCTGTCGGATCTATCTTCCTCGAGTGATGATGAAGATATAATAAGATATGTTGAAAGTGAGATGTGTTGTACTAGATCTACCAGTTCTAGATCATTCAAGGATATATACCAAAGTGATATCATTCTAGGATATATACCAAAGTGATATCCAATGTTTATACCCTCTATTCAAACATGACATGTTAAGTTATGTGTTCTGTAAACTTTGTGGCATTAGTTGTGCCATTAAACACTAGTGGATCTTTAATCTCTACATGAATCCACTTAATGGAATTTAGTAGTGTGCATATGTGTGTCAATTAATTCCCATACTCCCTAGCCAACAAGTGGACCCAATTTGATCATCCCATGAGTTCCCATGATTACTTCAGTAGGATGTTAACATCCAACCCGAACTTGAGCATAAATTCTCACACTTCATATCATTGAATCAATGAATTTAAGATAAATTATTTTCCATACCTTGTTCACTGGACATGGTTTAAGGGCCTATCTTGTGCCTCCATTGGTTACTCAAAAATCAGCCCAAGGACCTCCTTTAACTTTGTTGTGGATTTATCAATGTCTATTATCTATAGAAAACTTTTCAAAAATTATTTGACTTAATCTTCCACTATATATACTAGTAGAATCATGCATTGGCTTAGTCGCAAAATTATGGAAAGTTTTATATTTCTTGCATTCATAGTAACTATGTTTCTAGCATTCATAGTAACTATGTTTCTACAATCATGTGTATTAAGTATTGTCTTTTGGTAGTACCCACATCAAGGATGGTGAGGATATAAGTAATTTATTTCAATATACCCCACTTCATAATAATTATAAAATCATGGTGGGAGATGATCCACTTAATTCCATAGAGCCCTATTACCCTAATTCTAATTATGTCCCCCATCCACTACCATGGTTGAATCCAATGTTTGAAAATTTATATGCTATATTATGTCTCTTATAATTCCCCCTGGATACTCTTTTAATGCCAAATCATTTGGCCTTCTACATTCCAAAGATTTAATCTACCTAGACTGTTATTGGAGAAATATCACCAGTATGGTAACTTAGATCTCCCTAGGACCTGCCTATTGATCCTATACATACAATGGGGATAGAATTCTAATGGTTTCCCTAGATGCCAAAAATTTATTTTTCTTTTAACCAAGAAGAATAGTAAGCATACCTTATGACCAACGATTTCCTCACATATTTGGCTAATGCACCTCCTGAGATCCAACTCTAGCTCCTATAATCTGCTTCCTACACATGAGAAGACAAACAACTATTGATCTACTTTCTCTCCTAATTATTCAATTCACTATATATATCCTGATCTATTTAACATGAGACTAGATCTAAGAATTTTCAAATAAAATACAAACACATTTAGGGTAAACCAATGATCTATTCATTAACATGTAGGAAACACATCAAACATAATACCTTGGATGTGAAATCATTTATCTTTTCTCCTTGATCCTAATTCCTCCTCAGCTTCTCAATCTGACAAGGAAATTTGATTGTGGTCGTTGTGACTGGAGAAGCACCTCTATAATTGGACATCATAACTCTGCAAAATATTCTTCCCCCTCTTTATCAAGACTTTCATTATTTATATATATCCTTGGAAGAGGCTTGGGAGAGCTTCTATATCTTTTGGAACCCACTGGAAACTCGAATGTTGTGATTTTCTAGCTCTATTCCACAAAGATACAACTGATACCTCACTTACCTCTTCATAACTTTGCAAATCTAGAAGGTTGTAGGGCTCATCGCTTATTGCATTATAAACGACCAACGACTATCATCGCATGTTTTCTCCTATATTCCACGTGAAGACCCTAAAAAAATGTCCTAAATCCTGAGAAAGAAATGTATTTTGACTTTCATCTTCTTCTGGATTCCCTTCTGGCATGTAGGGTGGAAATTAAGACTATAACATATACTGCTAGCTATTCTACTTCCCACCAAATTGCTTTACTCCAAGTGAAATATTTGTTATATCCCCTTCATCATGTGTGATTACAACTCATTTATAGTGGTATGTGTTACCATATTTTGGCATTAATGTGAGTACCCCGACTTCAACAAGTGCAATCATCCTTCATTTAGGTTGGTGTGAGAAACTATCACCTAGAGTAGTGTGATCACCCTTCGTTTCAAAACATTGTGATCACACTAACTTGATTTTGGGTGAACTACCCTTCGAGTTAAACATTTCCATTTCTCTTCATTTATATGGTATCATGTACCTTCATTTGAATAGGGTGAGTTACCTTTACTTGAATAGGTGTAAGTTTCTTTGTTTAAAAAGGTGCTCCATTGTTGTGATCTACCATTCTTTCAAAGTGTTAAAACGTTTTTCATGGGAAAAACTTTTATTTCTTTCATTCATATGAGTGTGAGTGTTAAGAACCAAACATCAATATAGCATAGAAAAACCTCAGGAAAGTACTCAACGCCTTGAAAAAGAGATAATTTCAGATAATAAGCCTCTTCGAGGGGGCAACCTCCTTTTACCCCACTTAAATGTTCAAGTCCAAGATGA
>ML803979.1:62010-77434 GCA_009831015.1 Picea engelmannii | reverse complement strand
CGACATAAATAAAATAACATTACTAATCTAATATGCCCCAATTAAGTGGTAATGAGCCAATATTAGGGCTTAACAGTGAGTAACATTCATTTTTTTGGTAAGGGAATTACTCAACCACAAGGATACAAGTTCCTCATCCAAAAAGATACAAACATAGTTGTTGAAAGGGTGTGAATGCCTTTAACCTCATGCTGTGATTATCCCTTCACATTAATAGGTTAAATTTGATATTCAAGGTAATTATTGTGACTAGTCTATATTAATATCGATTAATGGTTGTGAGTTCATTGAAGTGGATAAGTAAAGGGTTGGCCCACTATCACAAGGATAGTGATAGATTTAAAAAAAAAAAACTCCCATATTGTCCCCCTGGGAGGCACCTACCAAATTGTTTTTGACCTCTAGTTCAGAGCCCCAATATCTCAACTAAAACCATTCATTCAAGGGAATGTATTTTATCTTCCCAGCCTTCATCCCAAGGTGCCTTGGGTTTCCCTTTTGGTCCACTAAGAAATACCCCTAATAAGTTCTAAAACCCCCTCTCATAAGCCCTTCTCACATAAGATACCCTTTGAAGGGTCAATCACAGATGAAAATATTGAGTATGGCTCAATTGCGAATCCCAACATCTAGCTTGTCATTTAGATTTTTTTTTTTTAAACTTAAAGGAAGCATGGTAATATCGATGATAGTTCGTCGTAAGGAAATGAATTTTTTTGACCAAGCGTGGAAATATCGACGAAAGTTCGTTGCACTTTGCCACGGTTTTGCATCATCAATTTTGTCTTTGCCAAACGTTTTCGTCGCTATTGTGACGCTTTTTTGTCGCCACTTTCCACATTTTTGTGTCGCACATATGGCATCTACGTCGTAATCTATTGGTAAGTTTTTTAATTTGGCATGGTTGTTCATCCCTATTCTGAAGAAGTTTCATCGCTATTGCTACACTTTATATGGTAAACATGGAGGGATAATTTCATCGTTGTTTCCATGAATAACTCGTTTGTGTATATAGCGATGAAAAAAGTTCCATGGAAAATAGTCTTTTCTTTCATGGAAAATGCGACGGATATGTGTGACAATAGCAAAGAAAAATCGTGGAAAATTTGGTCACATGTAGTAGTGTCTCTACCGCTCTACTTGGGATTATAACCTTAGATATTACTTTCATATAATCAGATCTATAATGAGATGAATCATATTTAAACATTTTCATAATGAAATACAATTATATCAACCAATGATCTATTGATTAAATAAGAGAAATTACATCAAGCATACCATGGGTGTAGATAAATTTCTTATTTTCTCCTTACTCATTGCTTCTCCCTTTAGCTTCTTAGTCATCCCAGGTTCACTAACTTATTTTTGTGACAAACAGGATAAGCACCTTTGCAAATGGGTAGCATAACCTTTCTCTTGAATTCTCCTCCTCTTTCCCAAGAGTTTCCTTTGTTATATATCTCTTTGGAGGAGGCTTCAGAGAGCTTATAGATATTCTAGAGACCACTATAGACTCGAATGATGTGAGTTCCTAGGAACTTTCCATGAATATACAACTCATCCATCTCCTATCACCTCATAACTCCTTGAATCTAGAAGTTTAACAAAGCATCGCTTGTTGAGACACTAGCGACCAACTAGGATCTTCACTTGTTATCTACTAGGTGTCCCATAAGGATCTCCAAAAATAGGATAAACCTTAGGAAAAACATGTATTATGGATTCTGTCTTCTTATGGATTCCTCTCTATCCTATAGGGTGGAAATTAATTCTATAATAGATTCCCCTTAATGTGTGAGGTAAGGAAAGGAATGGATGGCCAAAATAAATTACAATAAAATAATGTCCATGTGAGGTAGCATGGGGAGAGAGAAAAGGAGTTTCAGAAGTCAAAGAAGTCCTGGAAACAAACACCAAGGATAAGAGTATAAGTATACCATCCCTTAGGTAGACATACTTGGACTCTGAATGAGCATGGACGCCAAAAAATACACTTAGGATCCATGATATTAAATGGTATACCATGGCCATGAAAGAATATGTTAGCTCTCCAAAAGTGACCCTAGACTGTAGATCAGGTGAGTTTGGTAACATACAAATCTGGTTTTAATGCATATAATTATCAATAGTGGATGAAACTATATGACTGTTAAAACTTGCAATCATGAGACAAGAAAGAATATACTCCAAAAAAATTGGCTTCACACGAACTAATCATATGCTCAAATAGGATTAAATGAATATGGAGAAGTTACTATAATATGTAAAATCATACATACATCATGTATACATGATAGTCAAGTTACAACAATGAAAGGTGTATTTGCAACTCATACCATTAATGCAATGAAAGAGAGGTTTCTTCCAATCATTAAAAGAAACAATAACAAAGTGAATCAGTCACTTATAACACAAACACACAGAATGATAGATATGAATAGGGGAAAATATGATTTCATTCACTGAAGAGTAAAAAATCCAGAAATACAATCCTTTAATTCTTCAAGCCATACAAGCTTTCTTGAGTCCTCAAGATCGAACCTCTCGGGTCAAACCCCCCTCTTAGATCATTCTAACCCTCTATCAGACTTACAATATTCTTTTTATAACTTCAAATATCAGTGACAACGCTAAAATTCAAATAATAACTCTATCATAGGATCCTTGTTCCCTCAAAGTGGCGTGGCGACACGTCGATAACAAAAAACATAAAGCACTAAAATTTAGGCTAATGTTTGAAATGTCTCCAACATCCTATTTATGGCTGATGAAGTGTCCCTTTGAGAACTTCTCCCTTTGGAAGGTGGCTTCCCATCTCATAAATGACCCTTTAGACATACGACATGCATCCATTGAACACATGGAATTTTTTTACTCCCTTCAAAACTTCCAAAACAAGAGGTTGCATCACAATTCACAACACTTGTCTGTAATTAAAACCAAAGCACCAATGTTCTTATTTGTGTCCTTAGAATTTAAAACTAGAGTGGTTTAATCAATGAGGCATGTTCAGCTGAGGTCACAATAGTCACTTAAATGCCACATAAAATCTACTTTGATGTAAACTTGTTATTTTGCGCTGCAAACTGACTGTGTACTATGTTTGTTCCTTCTTGCATGCTTGATTAATTTTGGAGTGTTTTTGGAAACTGATGAAAGGCTAGTGAGGATGTCATGAACACTTTGTGACGCAACCCTACCCGCTCCTCGGAGTACGGTCTCTCTCGCCAGGACCTCCTTCTTCCTTGTCCCAAAGAACTCAAAGGTTCTTCTGATCCCCTCTCGGGAATCTTCCGTACCCACAATAATCTTCCACTCGCGCGGTCCTCCCTTCCTTGATTATTGGAGGATCGGCTCTCGCGCCTTCGCGAGTTCACCAATCGAGTACTAGACCCTCGGATCCCCGAGACCCGATATCTTTGGTCAACTCTGACCTTCCCTCGACTGATCAGAGTTTCTCTTTATCGCGACTTCGTGACCCCGTCACTATTCCTTCGGGTCGCCAACCTCCGAGACCCGAAGCACCGAGATACCGACAAACCGCTATCTCGCCTCTCACTTCCTTGTCGCTCGCAAGACCAATCTCTTGACCCCTCAACTCTCGAGGCCCAATGTCCCGAGGTCACCTGTCACATCATCCGACTATGACCCACACCACGTACGAAATTGTCGGGACGTCGTTTCTCGTGTTCTCGTGATCTCCCTTTACGTCCGACCCACGAGTCGAGTCGTGATCCTCGAACTTCTCTACGATGAATTCAAGTCGTCGATTCTCTTCCTCTTGAAGAATCCCTCGCTCTGGAACTTCTCCCGTTCAGGCTTCACCTAGATCGGTTCCACAATAATATCTAGGAACTCTCCCTCCTGAGCTTTCACGAGCTTCCCACTCAGGATCACTCTGACTCAGGATCACTCTGATTCCCTCAGAGACTTCGAGCACGATGCCTGGGCTCTGCCTTTAACAACTCTCAAAGTGTTGAAGTCTTCCAGATTCTGCGCTTTCACAGTCACAGCAACCCCGGCCTTTCTTCTCTCAGGCTTGCTACTGAGACTTCAATCCGACCTGCACTTAATCTGTACGACTCGAATAACCCAACACGATTCTGGTCGACGAGAATAAGAGCTTCACTATGGAACCTCCTCAACGCACTCTATGCGGAGGAATTCGACTGCACTCTATGAAGGAATCTCCTGGTTCAAACAGTGAAACAATTGGAACTTATTCTCTCATTCTCTCAGGTTTCGAACCTGATATGCAATCACATATGCAGCATATAAAAGATAAGCATAAAAAGAAGCAAAAATGCAAAGGCATAATATCAACAACACACAGAGATCAAACACATCCATGGAGTTGAATCAAAGTCTTTCTTCTATTAATTCAATATGTACATGGGTGCTCTCCACAAGCTCTCTGCTCTGCTCTGCTTGCTCTCGATGATGATAATCCAGAATAATCTGAATGCCATGATACAAAGGAGGGTGCCTATATTCCGTTTTCCCCCTCGAAAGCAAAACTGTCTAATCTAGACTTAATTAGTTTATCTACTTTGCATTTAATCTAAATAAATGCCTCAGCTACCTAAGTACGAGATCTTATCTGCTCAAGGTCCATTACAATGTACAAGTGCGCTTCATCACATCAACGTATTAATGTTTGGCGCAGCCATATTACAATGTTTCAAAATTTGAATGCTGGCGGTGTCCAGCTGTTCTTTGCTCCACGCGCTGGCTCGCTTGATGAGTAGTATGATGCTCCTGCATCATACTCCTCGGCTCAAAAATATTTCATGGGATCCTGTCCATGAGCCCCCTTACAGTGTGCCCATGCTTCTGTATAACTGCCTCTGCCTCCCAGCTAGCATCCTCCACTGGGTGGTTCTTCCATTTCACCAGGTATTGAAAATATTGCTTGCGCCTGGTCTTCCTGCCTACTCTCTTGTCCAGTATGCACTCCATATGAGGCTTTTCTGTTGTTGGTATCTGCTTCTACCACTGGACCCCTAGCTATTCATCTCCAGCATCTGTTTCTCCAGCCCTATAAGGGTATAAATCTGAAATGTTAAAAATCGGAGATATCCCGATGCCCTCTGGCAACTCAAGCTCGTATGCATTTTCTCCAAACTTCCTCAGGACTCTGCATGACCCGATCTTCTTCATCTTGAGCTTGTTATACGTTCCCTTTGGGAACCTTTCTTTTCTCAAGTGCGCTAGAACCATGTCACCAACTTCGAACTGAAGTTGTCTCTTTCTTTGATCGGCTCTATGTTTGTATTTTTGATTCGATTTCTCCAATCGTTGCTTCACCTGCGTGTGAAGTTCTTGCATTGCCTCAATGAATTCTTCAGCCTGTCCTGACTCCCTGAGCTCAGAAACTCCTCTCGGTTGTGTCCCATAAAAAATCTGAAATGGGCTCTTACCTGTGCTCTGATTCACCGAATCATTGTACGCGAATTCTGCCTATGGTAGGATCTGATCCCAACTGCTGTGATGCTCCATCACCAGGCTTCTCAACAAATCCCCCAAGATTCTGTTGACTACTTCCGTCTTCCCATCTGTCTGTGGATGGTATGATGAGCTAAAATCCAAATTAGTCCCCATATTCTTCCATAGCGTCCTCCAAAAATGACCTATGAACTTTGTATCTCGATCCGAGATGATGCTTCTCGACAATCCATGCAATCGCACAATCTCTTTGAAAAACAAATTTGCAATGTGGGTTGCATCGCTGGTCTTATGACACGGGATAAAATGTGCCATCTTAGAAAACCTGTCCACCACCACAAAAATGGAATCCACGCCTCTCTGCGTTCTCGGTAATCCCAAAACAAAATCCATACTGATGGCTTCCCATGGCCTCTCGGGTATGGGTAACGGCTGATAGAACCCTGTGTTCTGCTTTCGGCCTTTCGAATGTTGACATATCCTACACCTATCAACAAACCTTTTCACATCTGCTCGCATGCCTGGCCAATAATATGATTCGCTCAGCTTGGCGAATGTTTTGTCATGTCCGAAATGACCTGCTAAGCCTCCGCTGTGCTTCTCCTTCACCAAATTCTCTCTCATAGAGAAATCTGGAATGCACAACTGATTGCCCTGAAATAGAAATCCATCCTGGATTAGGTAGTCTATCCAAGGACTTCGATCCCTGAGAACTGGGTTCTCGGCTACTTCGTATGCCTCACCAAAATCTGCGTCACCTGCATACATATCCTTTAGATTTTCAAAACCCAAAGTCTTGACTCTGAACTCCTGTAGCAATAAACACTTTCTTCTCAAGGCATCAGCCACCTTGTTCGCAGTCCCCGAAATGTGCTTGATCACGAATGTGAAATTATGCATGTACTCTACCCACTTTGCATGCTTCTGGTTCAACTTCTCATGTTGACTCACAAACTGCAATGCGTGATTCTCGCTGTACAAAACGAATTCCTTGGGTATCAAGTAATGCCTCCACTTTTTCAATGCCTGAATGATGGCATAGAACTCCTTATTGTATGTGGAGTACTTCAGCTTTTCATCATCCAAATTCTCGCTGTAATATGCAACAGGTTTGTCATCCTGACTCAAAACCCCTCCAACAGCATACCCACTGGAATCACACTTCACTTGGAAGGTTTTCTGGAAATTTGGCAGCACCAGAATTGGCTGCTCAGTAATCTTCCGCTTCAACAGATTGAAGCTCCTTTCAGCCTCTGTTGTCCAGTGAAAAAATTTATGTCGCTTCTTCACAGTGTCCATCATTGCGGCACTGATTCCACTGAAATTCCGAATGAAATTTCTGTAGAAGCTTGCCAAACTGTGAAAGCTCCTTACCTCGAAAACATTTCTCGGCGATGGCCACTTCCTAATCACTTCAACCTTCTCGGGATCCATCTTCAATTCGTTAGCTGAAATTACAAAACCCAAATAAATGAGTTATGTCTGCATGAAGGAACACTTCTTCAAATTTATCAGCAGCTTCTCCTGCTGTAACCTTCTCATCACAATGGCCAAATGTTTCAAATGCTAAGCCCTGGTTTTACTGAAAATTAGTATATCATCCAGGTACACCACCACAAATTTTCCAATGAATTCCCGCAGAACTTCATTTATCAGCCTCATAAATGTGCTTGGCACATTCGTCAACCCAAACGGCATGACCAGCCATTCGTACAAACCCTCGTTTGTTTTGAATGCTGTTTTCCACTCATCTCCCTCTCTCATCCGGATCTGATGATATCCGCTCTTGAGATCTATTTTTGAAAAAAAAATTGCCCCGCTCAGGCAATCCATCAAGTCATCCATCCTCGGTAGTGGAAACCTGTACTTGATGGTGATTTTATTTATCGCCCTGGAGTCTGTACACATCCTCCAGCCTCCATCCTTATTTGGACTCAGTACTGTCGGAACAACACATGGACTCAGACTCTCCCTCACTAGTCCCTTGTCCTGCAGATCATGTACCTACCTTTTGACCTCCTCGTTCTCCTGAGGTGTCAACCTGTATGCTGCCTTATTTGGCAAACTTTCTCCGGGTATGAGGTCAATGTGGTGACTCACACTCCTCATCGGTGGCAACGAACGAGGTAGTTCGTCCACGATGATGTCAGCGAACTCTCCCAGCAGTTCCTGAATCTCATCTGGCAAGTCGTCCACTCTTGTGCTTGTCAGGACAATTTTTGGCTTCCTGACAACAAGGAATTGTGGATCTTCATTCTTCTCCAACTCTGTGAGAAGTTCTTTCCCACTCATGAGAAGTATTGTGCTGCTAACTTCCGGCTTCACCTCTTTATCCTTCATCGGATGCAATGTATGTGTCTTCCCATCCTTCTCCAAGGTGTATGTGTTCATCTTCCCATCATGAACAACATTTCTGTCAAACTGCCATGGTCTTCCCAATAAAACATGACAGACATCCATGGGAATGACATCACACAGAATTTCATCCCTATATTCGCCCATTTTAAATTTAACCAAGCATTGCCTTGTAACACATACCTGGTGTCCTTTCTGCAGCCATGTCAATTTATATGGACTCGGGTGTTTGTTCGTTTTCAGCTCTAGCTTCTCCACCATCTCAGTCGAAACGAGATTATCGGTGCTCCCACTGTCCACTATGACCTTGCATTTCCAGCCCTTGGTCTTGCAAGTCGTTCTGAACAGTCTGCATCTTTGAGCTGTGTCCTCCACCTCTTTCTCAAGTTTCAAAAGGACCTTATGCACTGTCAGCGACTTCCCACTTCCAGTGTCTTCATCTTCGGCATCATGCCTCTGCACCTCAGCGACATGAGCTTTCCCCCTGTACATCTTCCTATCTGGACAGTCCACGGTTTTATGACCGTCTTTACGACACGTGAAACATGTGATAATTCCTCCTCTGCCTCTTCCTCTACCTCGGGTACGAGGAAATGTGTGGGCGTCAGCATAATCTCCCTGCTGATCTGTTTGCTGTCTCCTCAGCTCAGAAATTTGTTGCCTCTACTGTGAGGTTCCACCTCTTTCAGCTTTTCCCTGAGGTCTCTTCCAATCCTCCTTGGGCTTTTGCGTTTTCTCTTGGGCAACCGCTTTGCCTCTGGGCTGGCTTTTGCCTCGGCCTCGCTGTCCCTTCTTGCGGCCCAACTTTTCTTCGGCTTTCAGAGCCATCTGGTACGCATCTTCAACTGTTCGGATGGTGACCATGCTCAATTCATCCTGAATGTCATACCTGAGACCATTCAGATATCTTGCCACTTTTTTGTCATCACTTTCTCGATGACTAGCTCGAATGTTGAGCCTATAAAACTCCTCGGTGTACTCCTTCACCGTCATCAACTTTTGTCTCAGGTTCTGCATGCGCCTGAACAGAGTGATCTGGTAGTCCCTTGGAATGAACTTTGCATTCATCTTGGCGATCATCCGATCCCAGCTCTTGATCTTCTATTTTCCTTTGGAACGCCTTTCCGCCTGTAGCTCATCCCACCATAAGGCTGCATGTCCCTTCAGCTTCGTGACTGCATGCCTCACTTTCTTGTCCTCTTCGATATCTTCGTAATCGAAGTAGGTGTCGAGTGCTCGGATCCAATCCAGCAGCTCCTCAGCATTTAGACTTCCCTCATAGATGGGAATGTCCATTTTTGTCTTCGAGCTCATCCTTGAAATGGCTCGGATCAACCTCTCTGTCGAGGCATCCTCTGCTGTGACCTCTTCTTGGTCATGTCCAGCTTCCTCTTCCACCTCGGAATCGCTGAACTCTGCTGTACCAGCTCCATGCCTCTGGGTGGTCTCCATCTCTTCAAGTCTCGCCCTGAGATCTCGTATTTGACGTTCCATTTCTGGGTTGCCTGCTGGCCTTCCCCTTCTTCGGGCATCCCTGTCCTCACGATCAGGTGATTGCCTTTCTCTTCTGGGTGGCATGGTGAAATCTCTTCTCTCTACTATCGAAGCAAAGAGAAACTCTTTTCCGTGCTCTGATACCACTCTTGACGCAACCCTACCTGCTCCTCAGAGTACGGTTGCTCTCGCCAGGACCTCCTTCTTCCTTGGCCTAAAGAACTCAAAGGTTCTTCTGATCCCCTCTCGGGAATCTTCCGTACCCACAGTAATCTTCCACTCGCGCGGTCCTCCCTTCCTTGATTATTGGAGGATCGACTCTCGCGCCTTCGTGAGTTCACCAGCCGAGTACTAGACCCTCGGATCCCCGAGACCCGATATCTTTGGTCAACTCTGACCTTCCCTCGACTGATCAGAGTTTTGCTTTATCGCGACTTCGTGACCCTGTCACTATTCCTTCAGGTCCCCAACCTCCGAGACCCGAAGCACTGAGATACCGACAAACCGCTATCTCACCTCTCACTTCCTCGCCGCTCGCGATACCAATATCTTGACCCCTCAACTCCCGAGGCCCGATGTCCCGAGGTCACCTGTCACATCATCCGACTATGACCCACACCATGCACGAAATTGTCGGGACGTCATTTCTCGCGTTCTCACGATCTCCCTTTACGTCCGACCCATGAGTCGAGTCGTGATCCTCGAACTTCTCTACGATGAATTCAAGTCGTCGATTATCTTCCTCTTGAAGAATCCCTCGCTCCGGAACTTCTCCCGTTCGGGCTTCACCTAGATCTGTTCCACAATAATATCTAGGAACTCTCCCTCCTGAGCTTTCACGAGCTTCCCACTCAGGATCACTTTGACTCAGGATCACTCTGATTCCCTCAGAGACTTCGAGCACGATGCCTGTGCTCTGCCTTCAACAACTCTCAAAGTGTTGAAGTCTTCCAGATTTTACGCTTTCACAGTCACAGCAACCCCAGCCTTTCTTCTCTAAGTCTTGCTACTGAGACTTCAATCCGACCTGCACTTAATCTGCACGGCTCGAATAACCCAACACGATTCTGGTCGACGAGAATAAGAGCTTCACTACGGAACCTCCTCAACGCACTCTATGCGGAGGAATTAGACTGCACTCTATGCAGGAATCTCCTGGTTCAAACAGTGAAACAATTGGAACTTATTCTCTCATTCTCTCAGGTTTCGAACCTGATATGCAATCACATATGCAGCATATAAAAGATAAGCATAAAAAGAAGCAAACATGCAAAGGCATAATATCAACAACACACAGAGATCAAACACATCCATGGAGTTGAATCAAAGTCTTTCTTCTATTAATTCAATCTGTACATGGGTGCTCTCCACGAGCTCTCTGCTTGCTCTCGATGATGATAATCCAGAATAATCTGAATGCCATAATACAAAGGAGGGTGCCTATATTCTGTTTTCCCTCTCGAAAGAAAAACTGTCTAATCTAGACTTAATTAGTTTATATACTTTGCATTTAATCTAAATAAATGCCTCAGCTACCTAAGGACGAGAGCTTATCTGCTCAAGGTCTGTTACAATGTACAAGTGCGCTTCATCACATCAACGTATTAATGTTTGGTGCAACCATATTACAATGTTTCAAAATTTGAATGCTGGCGGTGTCCAGTTGTTCTTTGCTCCACGCGCTGGCTCGCTTGATGAGTAGTATGATGCTCCTGCATCACTTTGTTGATATAATTTTTTGAAATCTTGTACACTGAACCTTTAATGTTGACACTGTCTACCCGAAACACTTGAATTTGTTGATATTTCTTCCTCAATTATGTTTCATTTGCTTCCACCTATAAATGATATCTATGACTGTTTCTCTTGAATCCTCATAATGCAATGAAAAATGTTGATGATGTGTTGCAGATCTGTTATAATCATTTCCACAAATTAATGCAGGAAGTCCACAAAAATCCTTATGTAATAGCCACCAACTAATAAGATGAAAATTCTCTATTAGAGCTCATGACACCAAATTTGTTGAGAAAATCATAGTTACACGAATTGTGGGAGGCCTAAAAAACCTCTAGCATGGATCTGTAAACTGGGAGAATCTCCTTGAAAGTGGATCCGGCTAAAAAACAAGTTTTTGCATCAGTTTAAATTGTGCGATGAGGTTTACTTGCCTCCTTTAATTGTTTTTTCATGAAGAGCCTCCTAGGTATTGGAAAGTCTACCATGCTTAAAATCACATCTATGATGTTAACTTGGACATTCATCTGTAAGTCTAAATAATTTAAAGCAGGGAAACCCTGAGCTATTTCTAGTAATAGTCCCCTTGTTGTGTGCTCACTCTCCATCATCTTTTAAACTTGAGTTGTAACACTTTCAATGGAGAAGTTAGAAGGTCACCACCCTCTGGAAAATCTTGTCTATAATGTATCTTTTCAAATTGATCAAGGTAAAGGTACAAGAATGCTTAGAGATGGATCAAAGTTGAAATCACTATAACAACCTATCCTCAAACGAAAAGATGAAAAAAAAATTTCACATTAGCATCCACCAGTGTTTAGATTATATTTACTCAATCCCCTACCCTGGATTAAATTTACAAAGAACAAAGAAAGTAAACATATTGTGTACATTTGGGCAGGCCTCATTGTGATTCTTGAGGTAACAGTTACACAAAACTCTACACAGAAATTGCACAGAAAGAACAATTTCAACACAATTTCAACACAAGGACATCTCTAGCTCAGGTCTCCAAGCTCATAAAGGGATATTCATCTCTTTCCAGTTTCCTTGAAATCTTAAAACATTCATCAACAATTAAACTACATCTAGACTATCTAAATTTTGATAATCGCGACTACAATATGACATAGCCAACACGATGAAGAAGATTTAGATCCCTATCAAACAAGCCTAGAGTGTTAAAACTCTGGGCCATTGACTCCACACCAATAGTAGAAACAACCTCATATGAATGAACCGCCTAATATTCCTTGTAACTTTATAAGCCTCCAACATGTCATGGGTTTATGCTGCAAAGTGCATGATTGTGTCTATTCCCTCGACCTCTGGATACTCATTCACCTTCAGAATGGTCATGTCAACATCTACAAAAACTTAATAGTTGGCACTTTTTAAATACCTGCGAATATGGAAACACTCCTTCATTTCTTCGGTAGATTGAACAGTGGTTTATTTTTACCATTTGTGAGGCCAATATCGACTGAAAACAAAACATGTGGCTTTCGAGAAAAACCAAGTTTGTGCCATCGACCTACCTTCCAGTCATTATCCATCGAGATTTTCCCACCGTTGACCATCTTGGTGTTTAATTACATCGAAAGGCCTAGACCTATTGACAATGGGCACAATTAATGATCTTTTAACCTTATTTAACCTTAAACCCTAATCTGATGGCTATGCATTGAAGATGCTGGCATATTCTTAGTCGTCCTTCAAAATCAATGGGTTAGATTTATTGTTCATAACTTTCTTGCATTTATCAAGGCATCCATTAACATGTTTACTTTTTAGCATTTACCTAATCACATTAAAAAATTACTGTAAGGATATGTAATTGCCACGTTTAAATGATTAAGTAGGATTAAACCGTGGCATCTAAATAAATGCCCACGTTCTGCTTCTGAACCGGCCATCTGATTCCCACGCATTCCATTTATCAACCTAATGCAGCCAAACGTTTCATATTACCACAGACGGATTACCACAGATGTTTTATATTGGGGGCACGCATTCTCAGCCGATACCTTTTGGCATTCTCAGCTGCTAGTTAGTAGCTGTGCTAGTTTGGTATTATTCCTACCAAACTGAAGGTATAGCACGAAATGAAATAGCATTTGCTGCTAGCAAGAAAACAAAACATTACACCTCCAAGGATCTTTAATTGGCTATCCTTGAAACTAAACCCTCACAGGTTTCCAACTATTTCACCCACGAATACTCACAAGCTTTTCCTTAGCACCTTCAGCATTCGAGCTTGTTACCTGCAAGTATATTCATTTTGAATTCCCTCTTTGGCATTGGATTTGTTATGTGGATCTGATCTTGGCATCGTTTTTCCTATGGCTTTGTGATCGACAGTCTCGTAGATGTTGCCCCATCGACATATATGTTGTCATTCAAGATTGGCATCCACCTCCATATCTGGACATTACTTTACCCATGGAGTTGATATGTATGATGAATACCACCAACTTGGGACCTCTATAAATGCATTCAACAACTTCAAAGGTTTTCATCTAACATATGGAACATTAAGATTCAAACATCTGTTTTTTTGCGCTTTGTTTTAACCTTTTTTCTTTATGGGATATATCCCATATTGATTGGGAAGAAACAAATGGAATACGCTTATATATTCCAATGGTTATATGATTATTGGACAGGTTGAGCACAAAGTCCTCGTGCGCTCCTCCTCCATGTGACTTGGTTTGATATAAATGGGTTTGAGCTTGGTACATGCATTAGATTTGGTGTTTGTCCTAGGAGTTGGGTTAGACACTTGTAGGAGGTAGGTTTGAATAAATAGAATACACAAAATGCACACACTACCTTTTGTTTCGAAAATGTTTTACCCAATTTTTATAAAAAATATTTTAATAACAAAAGTAATTTTTTGTTAAAAAACATAAATATAAAAAGCTAAGACATGGGAAAAATACAAAAATATAAGACTGCCTGAACGTTTTGCAAATGCATATTTGAAGGACATGGATCCCAAGGTTTCTAGGAAAAAGAAATCAATGAGAGCTTGTCCAGATTTGATGGAGAGTATGGAGGCTATGACAACTGCTAAATTTACCAAAAACCTAAGGATTTGGTAAATTTAGCACAAATTTAACGAAGGAGCTAAAATATTTTATGGTGCACATTTGAGTGGTAACATTGGCTCCAACTGGGATGGAGGCTTCTCTACGAGGCTCCAAGAACCTAGTAGTTCCAGTGGCTTTATGATTCGGCGATGGAGTCACCTGTGCAACCAACCTATGATACCACCACGTCTTCAAGAAAATTGAAAGACCTGCTACAAAATGAAGGAAAGCAATGCTCGGGAAACGAGCTTATTACCTATACGACCCTACCCTAACCAAATCTGCAACTTGGTCAAGTAAAAACATATTTCCACAACAACCATTCAAGTAACTTCAAGACTGAAATAATCCCATCTATGTCACTGATCAATAAATACTGACAAAAATATAACATTAGTGATATAGATTCCTTTAGAAAACCATACTCACTTGCGAGTGCTGGTGAAATAATGAAATGTGAAACTTTTAGAGAATCTAAAAAATATGGCTCCAATAAAATTGCAACTAGATCCTCAAAACCATGATAAAAAACGTGTTGATTTAGAAAAGACAACTTCTCATGCATACTTTACTCTTTGCTTGAAAAAAGATAACCTTCTTATTCTTTCGTAATCAGCTCTTGATCATCAAGAGTAATAATTTCTTTTTCAGAATAAAGGTCATAAGATAATTGTATAACAGTATTTAAAACATCTTGATTAAGATCAGTTAAGAATATGTAATTATCTATACAATCATTTGTCACCGCATACTTAAAATGATTTGGAAATCGATCATAAACATGATATACATCCTGATCCATAGAAAAATATGAAAATACTGAAGAATTTTGTTCCAAATCTAAACCATACTCACAATCTTCTTGTTGCTTGAAATCTGAAATATACTCACAGTATTCTTGTTGTTCATATGCATGTAGATTTTCAAAGTATGCCTGATCTTGAATCCTCTTGCAATGTTAAGAACCAAACATCAATATAGCATAGAAAAACCTCAAGAAAAGTACTAAACGCCTTGAAAAAGAGATAATATCAGATAATAAGCCTCTTCGAGGGGGCAACCTCCTTTTACCCCACTTAAATGTTCAAGTACAAGATGATTCAAAATGAAAATGTCTCCTTGGTATATATAGGAGACTAGGAGGTTTTAGTGGCATAAAGCCGACATAAATAAAATAACATTACTAATCTAAATCACAACTAATGGCCTAAAGCCGACATAAATAAAATAACATTAATAATCTAATATGCCCCAATTAAGTGGTAATGAGCCAATATTAGGGCTTAACATGCCCCTCC
>ML803979.1:41685-57626 GCA_009831015.1 Picea engelmannii | reverse complement strand
ATTCAAAATGAAAATGTCTCCTTGGTATATATAGGAGACTAGGAGGTTTTAATGGCATAAAGCCGACATAAATAAAATAACATTACTAATCTAAATCACAACTAATGGCCTAAAGCCGACATAAATAAAATAACATTACTAATATAATATGCCCCAATTAAGTGGTAATGAGCCAATATTAGGGCTTAACATGCAAGCTCGTATGTTCTCCTCAACTTCTTCTGCATGTTTGAACAACCATCTTAAAGATGAAGATTTCCTTTCTCTGAGGAGAAGGAAAAGATTTTGATACTGAGCTCTTATATAATATGTCATGGCAGCAGTCTCGGAAGGTCAAATCTCCAATGGATGCTATGATAAACACTATAAAACCTCATGTTGAAAATAGCCAAAGATTCTTCATCCCCTCTCCTCAAAGCATAAAAATCAGCCAAGTATTGATCAAGGAACTTTTTCTCACCCCAATACTTTAAAAAGGGATTGCATAGCTCCATCCAAGAACCAATAGAATCGGCGCCCAAACCCTTAAACCACATAGAAACATATCTAAACAAGGATTTGGAGAACAACCTCATGGTAACATTTTCATGTACTATCTCAAACTAATCAAAAAAGTTCTGAAAGGCTTCCAAATGCCTCTTAGTAGTAATATGATCCTCTCTAGAAAACTAGGGAAGATACTTGAATAAGTCAAGAGGGTAAGGATGAAGATAAGATGGAAGTATTAAAGGTTTAAACATTTTGTCTCTAATTCTAGTTTGGCAGTACTCGGCTGAAAATGAGATTTAACAAACTGATTGCAAGGTTCAACAATAATAGCATAAGGTGATAAGATTTGAGAGACTTTTGAACCAGTTTGATCATCCTCAAGGTTACAGGGCTGAGCATGTCTAGGGAGAATTGAGATATAAACCTCATTATTCTCAATAGGTTGAAGTGAGGATATAGGCTCAACATCTACAATATAAGCATAATGCAAATTTTCTTCTTCCAAGGATGGATATATAAATAAAGTCTTATGATCATACAAATTGACAAAATATAAGATGATCCTCTTTAGATGTAAAGGGAAAGACAAAAATGAATTGATAAAGAAAAACAAGAGTTCATGAAGAAAAATCATGAACGGATACCTAGTTTTTCCCTTTCATATGGTCATCTTTTTGTCAGCGGAATTCTTCCTTCAGTGGAGTCTTTGATTGTGGAGTCACCAGGTAGATGATTACAGTAAATTTCTGTGTCCCTCTCTTGTCTACCATCAAGATATGGATCTATGTCATTCTCCCAGGGAAGCTTGCTTCACACTTCGCTCCTCGACAACAATGCCATTATATTAGCTCTCCAAAAGTCACCCTAGACTGTAGATCATGTGAGTTTGGTAACATACAAATCTGGTTTTAAGAGTAGAATTCTCAATAGCGGATCAAACTATATGACTGTTAAAAATTGCACTCATGAGATAGGAAGAATATAATCCAACAAAATTGGCTTCACGTGAACTAATCAGATGCTCAAATAGAATTAAATGAATATGGAGAAGTTACTATAATATATAAAATCATACATACATAAGGTATACATGACAGTCAAGTTACAACAATGAAAGGTGTATTTGCAACTCATACCATTAATGTAATGAAAGACAGGATTCTTCCAATCATTAAACAAAGCAAGATCTAAGTGAATCAGTAACTTATAGCACAAATACACAGAATGATAGATATGAACAGGGGGAAATCTAATTTCATTCACTGAAAACTAAAAAATACAGAAAGACAATCCTTTAAGTATTTAATCCATACAAGCTTTCTCGAGTCCTCAAGATTGAACCTTTCGGGTCGAACCCCCCTCTTAGCTCATTCTAACCCTCTATCAGACTTACAATAGTCTTTTTATAACTTTGATTGTCAGTGACAATGATAAATTTGAATAATAACTCTATCATAGGATCAATGTGCCCTCGAAGCCGTGTGGCAACATGTCGATAACAGAAAATAGAGAACACTAAAATTTAGGCTAATGTTGGCAATGTCTCCAACATTGTCTTTATGGATGATGAAGTGTCCCTTTGAGAAATTCTCCCTTTGGCAGGTGGCTTCCCATCTCATAAATGACCCTTTAGACATCTATCATACATCCATCAAACACTGGGAGCTACTTACTCCCTTCAAAACTTTCGGGACAAGAGTTCGCAACACAGTTTGCAACGCATGTCTACAATTAAAACCAAAGCACCAATGTTCTTATTTGTATCCTTAGCCTTTAAAACTAGAGTGCTTTAATCAATGAGGCATGTTCAGCTAAGGTCACAATAGTCACTTAAACACCACAAAAAATCGACTTTCATGTAATTTTGCTATTTTGCGCTGCAAATTGACTGTGTACTCTGTTTGTGCCTTCTTGCATGCTTGATTTCTTTTGGAGTTTTTTTGGAAACTGATGAAAGGCTAGAGAGGATGTCATGAAATCTCTATTGATATAATTTTTCAAAATATTTGTACACTGAACCTTTAATGTTGACACTATCTACCTGAAACTATGGAAGTTGTTCATATTTCTTCCTCAATTCAGTTTCATTTGATGCCATATGGAAATTATATCTATGATTGTTTCTCTTGAATCCTCATATTGTCAAATGTTGATGATGTGCTTCTAATATATTATAACCATTTCCAGAAATTAATGCAGGAAGTCCACACAAAGCCTTGGTAATAGCCACCAACTAATATGAAGAGAATTATCTATTAGAGCTCATGATACCAAAGTTGTTGAACATAGTATAGTTCCATGAATTGTGTGAGGCCTCAAGAACCTCCAACATGCATTTGTAAAATGGGAGAATCTCCTTGAAAGTGGATCTGGCTAAAAAAAAGTAGTTGCACCAGTTTGGATTGTGCCACGAGGTTTTATTTCCTCCTTTAATTGTTTGTTGATGAAGAGCCTCCTGGGGGTTGGCAAGTCTACTAGGATTAAAATCATATCTTTGTTGTTAACTTGGACATTCGTCTGTAAGTGAAAATAATTTAAAGCACGGTAACCCCAAGCTATTTCTAGTAATAGCCCCCTTA
This sequence comes from Picea engelmannii, assembly GCA_009831015.1. Taxonomy (NCBI): domain Eukaryota; kingdom Viridiplantae; phylum Streptophyta; class Pinopsida; order Pinales; family Pinaceae; genus Picea; species Picea engelmannii. The sequence continues at coordinate 54,558 of ML803979.1, read as the reverse complement.
TTGTGTGCTCACTGTCCAACTATGTCACAGGGTTCGCCGAACCTGAACCTTGAGGTTCGAAGTTCGGCGAACCTCAAAGCAAGGTTTAGGTTCAAATGAGGTTCGAGTCAGGTTTGAGTCAAGTTCACTCTGTTCGATTCCAGGTCCTGCACACTTGGTTATAATTCTGAGAAGGAAAAATTTCTAAAATGCACTTGAACATATGATTTTTTAAAATTAAATTAATATTTCATGTAAATTTAGTCAAATTCATGGACATAAACATCCCAGTTATAATCTGGAATCCACGATGGCTGAAATGATAACTATATTTTTGATTGATTTGAAGATACCAGAAGAGATCTGGTCGATTACTGTGTATAGTTCTTAAATTCTAAAATTTTGTTTCTTAGTTGCTTGTCATCCTGCACTTGCATAAGAGTCCAAGGTTTGTTATATGTAGGGATGTGGACAACGACTTCTTTGTCTACCATGTATGACGTGCATCACAAGTCCCAGTTGACAACATATCGTTGTAGGTAACCTAAAAGATTTGAATGAACATCAATATTATTTTATTTATAAAAATAATATATATATTGTATTTTATGTTTTCACCAGGAATTTGTATCTTATTATTATAATAATGTTTATGTAGTGGGTTACCAATATATAAATGTTGTGAGTTATATATATATATATATATATATATATATATATATATATATATATATATAACAAGGGTTTATACTCATTTAATTTTGAATTTAAATGATTATGAGTGAGGTTTGAGTCAAGTTCACATAGCGATTTTATTATATTACAACCAAGTGTATTTGTAATCCTTTTATTATGTTACTATTACAACCACCTAATCTACCCTGTAACTTTACAAGCCTCCAACAGGTCATGGGTTTATGCTGCAAAGTGCATGATTGTGTGTATTCCCTCGACCTCTAGATACTCATTCACCTTTGGAATGGTCCTTTGAACATCTACAAAAACTTAATAGATGGCACTAGTTAAATACCTGCGAATATGGCAATACTTCTTCATTTCATCGGTAGATTGAACAATGGTTTCGTTTTACCAGTTGTGAGGCCGATATCGACTTGAAAAAAAACACGTGGCATCCCAGAAAAACCCAGTTTGTGCCATCGTCACGCCTTCCAATCATTATTCGTCAAGCTTTGCCCACCGTTGATCATCTTGGTGTTTGATTTGGTATTCGTCCTCCGAAACTGAAGGTATAGCATGAAAGCAAATAGAAGTTGTTGCTAGCAAGAAAATAAAACATTGAACCTCCAAGGATCTTTAGTTGGTTATCATTGAAACTAAACCCTCACAAGTTTCCATCTATTTCAACCACGAATACTCACGATATTTTCCTTGGCGCCTTCAACATTTGAGCTTGGTACCTGCAAGTATATTCATTGTGAATTCCCTCCTTGGCACTGGATTTATCATGTGGATATGATCTCGGCATTGATTTTCCTATGTCCTTATGATTGACAGTCTCGTAGATGCCTCCTCGTCGACATATATGCTTCCATTCAAGCTTGGCATCCACCTCCATATCTGGACATGACTTTACCCATGGCGTTGATACATATGATGAATAACCCCAACATGGCACCTGTATAAATGCATTCAACAAATGCAAATGTTTGCATCTAACACTTGGAACATTAAGGTTCAAACATCTGTTTGTTGGCGCTCTGTTTTAACCTTTCTGCTCTATGGGATATATCCCATATTGATTGGGAAGAAAGAAATGGAATTCTATTATATATGCCAATGATTATATGATTATATGCATATGATTATATGACACGTTGAGCACAAAGTCCTCGTGGGTTCCTCCTCCATGTGACTTGGTTTGATATGTATTGGTTTCAACTTATTTGGTGTCTGTCCTTGGAATTGGGTTAGACACTTGTCGGAAGTAGGTTACGTTTTTCAAATGCATATTTGAAGGACAAGGATCACAAGGTTTCTAGGAAAAATCAATCGATCATAGCTCGTCAAGATTTGATGGAGAATTTGGAGGTTGACGATTTGATGGAGAAGATTTGATGGAGAATTTGGAGGTTGACGATTTGATGGAGAATTTGGGGGTTTGGAGGATATGACAACTGCAAAATTTACCAAAAACGTAAGGATTTGGTAAAATTTACCAAAAACGTAAGGATTTGGTAAATTTGATGAAGGAGCTAAAAAATTTTATGGTGCGCAATTGAGTTCTAACATAATACATAGTGGATCCATGTCATCAATAAGAGCATATCCATGAGACAATAAAATGTGGAGAGCATATTTGAAGGACAAGGTTTCTAGGAAAAATCAATCGATCATAGTTCGTCAAGATTTGATGGAGAATTTGGAGGTTTGGAGGATATGACAACTGCTAAATTTACCAAAAACGTAAGGATTTGGTAAATTTAACACAAATTTGATAAAGGAGCTAAATTTTTTTATTGTGCGCAATTGAGTTCTAACATAATACATAGTGGATCCATGTCATCAATAAGAGCATATCCATGAGACAATAAAATGTGGATCTACATCGTGAACTCAATCATAGCCACCAACAAATAAAATATGGATCTATGACACAACATATAGATATGAGGAAGACAACAAGCACTGAGGAAATTGCCCCCAAATTCTTCAAAGTACTCGTATATAATTGATATAATACATCACAACTTGGAAGGGGATGATGAAAAAGAAGGATGTGGCCCCAAACCAAGGTCTTCGTCCCAAACCCCGATGTTACAAATATACAACATGCAAATAGATGAGTTGATGTTGAGCATGGTAGAAACCATCTGATTAACGATCATTAATGTATACCCTTAACATATGCGAGGGGACCCATCGACGATGAAGGTGTACCCCAAGGTACCTAGTATAATATAACGAGTGGGAATGGATGAACTAGTGTTGAACACTCATATAATCAATCAATCAGGGGTCAATGATGTAAACCCATTTTCGATCATGAAGAGGCTTGCCACTGATGAAAACAAGATCCAAGGTACTAGTTCACTTATAGATCCCTCTCCTAGATAATGTGATGAAGTCGATAGGAAAAGGTCTATTAAAAGAAGGCCTTTATGTATCCCCCATCAATTGACACAAAACATGCACCGAGAGATGATGTGAAGAGAGAGTATCACAAAGCACAATTGACACAAATATGGACAAATCAGAATGTCAACAAAATAGTAGATAGCCAACTTAGGCTTAAACTTCCCTTGAACATATAGCATGACGCAATGGTGACTTGGAAGCAAGAAACAAGAGCTAGACGAATATAGTGCAACAACACAGGAGGCATCAAAACACTCTCTAGAATCATTGGAAGAGTAACCAATTGAAGAAGTATCTTTGTCTCATATTACCGGGATGGCTCTTAGGAAAGATAAAACCCAATTTTATGACGAGGACTTAAACGAATTCCATGTTCAAGGTGTTGATATTATGGTAGTTTCTAGAGGTATTAACCTCTACGTGTAACCTTTGACAAGGCTAGAATATTATGGGAAGCAAGAGAAACCCTATAAGACATGTGGGCTCAATAAAATAATTAATATTTAAGTGTTAATGTATAAAAGAAGAATTTGTCATGGATAGGTGACAAATATCACTGTAAATAAGAGGGTTCTAGAGCTCATTTGTTACTCTTACTCTCACAACTGCATACGACTAGTGGTGCACAAGTTTGGAGAGGGAGTACAGTTGTAGCTGTTGCAACTGGGACTTTGGATTTTGGTTGGACTTTCTCTTGGTTGTGGTTTGGAATTTCTTCTTGGTATTTGGTTATTCTTGCTTGGTGTGCTACCCATGGAGAAAGGTGCACTACCTTGGTTGGCTATTGTTCTGCTTCCGAAATTATTCTGTCTGTCAAGGTTAAGGTGATCGAGGGTCGCCTTTGTGCCTATGGTTGGGTGACAATATTGCTATATTGTCTATGGAAAAATGAGCACACCTATTATTCTAACAGGTTATGGGCCCACACTATCTTCAGACATTCTAACCACTAGAAGATAGATTGGGAAGTTATTTTTTGAGCTCATTATGGCACCAATTACAGTTGTAGCTAATTTGTTTTATAATGCAACTGCAACAAACACTAACCCTTGTGTTCAAGCACTTATGATGAAGTGTTTGAACTAATTCGTTGAGATCCTAGTCTGCCCTAGCCTAGTGCACCTCTTGGTAGTTTCATATAGCAAAAAACTTTAGGTTTGAATTTTTTGTCAAAGTCAAAGTCAAAGGTTGATTGGTCAAGGTCAAAGTCAAATGTTGACTTCTAGTCAAATTGATTTTGTGGTCAAAGTTGAAATTTTAGAGTTTTCTAGCTTTTTCTAATGATCGAATCTTCTGATTTAATTTCTAATTTCTTCTTTTCAAGATGGTATCTAGTTTCAGATTGGAAGACATGTTGGACGATGCTACAAGACTTCAAAGGTATGCACTTGTATATGCTATCCAAGCTATATCATCTAGAAAAACGTGAGTATGTTTGCAGGAAAAGTATTAGAGACCTTTTCCAAGATATAATATTGGATTCAGTGCATTCATAGGAACAAGCGCACCCTCCATAGAAGTTGAGGCTTAAGGTTCTAGGTTTGATTAAATTCTTAAGCTTCAAATTTGTGTATATCAAGGGTGATAGTTGCTACATTACAAATTGTGAAAGCAGTCTTTGAAAGATTCTATTATTTCTAGGTGAAATGAATACTCCATTTCATATGAATACCATTGATATATATTGTTACTGTACTTGTTCGCAAGTTGAAATAACATCTCCTCTAGATAGATATTTCTTGTTTTCTCTTGTTGTTCTTGTTCCAAGCAGGTACCCTTGTGAAATATGTTTGATAAAAAATCCTTGTGGAAGCTGTTATGGAAGAATTTTATAAGGATGAAAAAACTTCCATATGCACAACAATCAAAACAGATGGAAACAAACTTAAAGAGACTTAGAGGAATCAGACTCGAAGGAAGTCAGAAATAAAAAGGAAACCAAAACAATATTGTGACACTTTGTAGAAAGAAACAAGAGATGCAACATGTAGTGTCCCCAAGGCTGAGCCCCGTTACAGATCATGATACATGCAATGAATTGTAAATGTGTTCTATAGCCTGGTGAGCCAATTTTTGTATAAGCGGGAAGGCTTATGTGGTTGTTAGGCCAGGAAGCCTAAGTGTTTGAAGGCCAGGAGCCTGTTGTTGCACTTGTATGTATGCAAAATATTTAATAAAATATAAACACCGCCAGGTGCAGACCGACCACGATGAATGAGTGAAGGGGGACTGAGCGTCCATAGAGTGGGCAAGGGACTAGGGGCTGAGTGATGAGCCTAGGAGCTTAAACCTGGAAATAATATTTGAATATTGTTTCAAAAATATATGTGCATCATATGTTTTATCCTAAGTCCTTTTGGAAGGACACGTGATTTCCCAAGTGGTGGGAGGAACGCGTGCAATGCAGGCCGATGGAACGCATGTAGTTCCAAGGGTGACAAGTGTCAACCCTGGTGCATGCAGATAAAATGACCAAGATGAGCCGTGAGGGGGATTCCTCCTCCAGTCGACCCGACTTCCCGTAGCCAGAGCCGTAGGAGCTAGTCTGCAAGAGACCCTCATGTAATTTGATACAGAAAAAGAAAGCCTGTGTTTGTCCTGAAGAATCCGTGTACACCCCTATTTAGAACTGTGGAGTCTGTGTCTGGTTCTAATAAGACCCGGGAGCGCATTTCCTGAACTGGAACCCTGTGTTGGACTCGAGTGGAAGAATCCTAGTTTGTTCGGGAAAAGCTGAGATAACCTGTGCGTGGTGTCTCTGTTCCGAAAACATGACCGTGAGATCATCCTGTGACTACTGAACCAGTTTGGGAAAGCCTGGGTCTTTTTTTCCCTGTGTTTTTTGTGGCACACAGTTCTGGACTGTGTGAGGCTTGTTGTCCTGTGAGCAACTCCTCCAGGTGAGAGAGTGCGCAGAGGAAGGAGAGAGATTCTAGAAGGAACCATGTAGCTGCTACAGAACCCGGAGACTTCCGGTCCGGTCTGTTCCTGTAACCCAAGGTAAGGGAGACTGGCAGCTGAAGGACTGTCCAGATGACAGAGAAGGTGCACTCTCCTGGGGTGGAACAGGCATGTGGGGAATGAGGGTCTGTGGGCAGTGAGCGTGGGAGATTCCTGGGAGAGAATTCCTTCCTGATGGTTGTGTGTGGTGGAATTCCCTGTAACCTAAGCCTGTGTCTAGATTCCTTGCATTGGGGTGGAGCTCAGTCCCAGCTCGGGGGTGACCCACTGTTGAGTTGAGGAGCAGTGCGGTCTACAACTGGGAGGTTCGTGGAAGGCCTGCATTTGGTTGGTGGATTCCACCATTGATAAAGATAAGTATCTGAATTATGTTTTGATCATGTTTTGCATGACTGAGTTGTTTATGTATCATGTTTTCTGCTGTGTATATGAATTAATATGATAAGGCTAAATGCTTGTTGAATATATCAATAATTCATACGTTTTACTCTGAGTTAAAAGTATTTTTTTGCTTGAATGCATGTGGTTATATAATTTCAGTATGAGTTATGTAAAAGTCCATGTATAGAATGTCAACTGAGAGGTAATAAAACCTCGATAGTGAAAAAGGTACACTACAAATTGGTATCAGAGCCAAGGTTTCGACAATGAGCCTAAATGGGCCAGTGGAGCGGTCTTTGGACTGAGAATGCGAGGGGAAATTGAGTCGGGTGGACCAATTTCGGACCCTGGTCCGCTCCAAAGCGTCAAGGAGACACTTGCCGAGTTTTATTAAAGCTCAGGAGGTATGGTGGCATTATGAAACCGCAACCAGTGTGGTATGAGTCCACAGGGAGAGAGGACTCCACGCCGGTGGTGTTAGAACCGTAGGATCTGTTTGGGAGGGAAGGAGAACCCTTGTAACCGTTAGATCTAGAGAATGTGCACAAGGTTTGAAGCTTTTGGATACTGCACAGGAGGTTACGGCCACACCAGGAGTTTAAACTCGGGAGGATCGTGAGTCGTAAGATCACTGTGGGATTACCCATCAACCGTCCGAGTTGACAAAAGTTGCATAGGGTTTAAGCCCTCATGGGTAGAGGAGAAGTCCCGGAGAGACGTCGGGATATTGGAGTCATCGGGGTTTCAGAATTCGAGAGAATCGAGACCTTGTGAGTCTCGAAACACCGAAGAAACCATAGCCGTGAATCTCGGGTCGACCCGTGTCTTGAAATTTTCCATTCCAGAAAATCGAAAAATCCCAAAATCAGAGTCACGAAGGAGGTTGGGAATTTTCATGGCAAAAGTTTCGAAATCCCGAGATTGAATCGGGATCGTCCATTTGTTGTGGACGCGTGGCAGTAATCCAGGCAATCGGGGAAAGTCCCGATAGAAGATTCATCCATCGGAAATCGGGATTCGGGAAATCGGGAATCGCGGGGACAAGGAGTCCATGCATTGTGAAACTCCGAACACCGAAACCCCAACGAGAGGTTTGACTACAGTCACGGGGTAAAGGTCACATGGACCTCAGCATAGCTGAGTGGTTAAGACGAGAAAGGCGGGACCCGATGACATCGTGGAAAGCGATGTGGATCCTCATGAACTTGCCACGTGCCACTGTGGTAGTGGGCGATAGCGGTGCTCTGGGCCCGGAGGGTAAAGTAAATCGGGATTTCAGAATTCGGCAATTGAAATGACAAGAGGTTCATGCATTATGAAACCCTGAGCCCTGAAACCCCGATAAGGGTATAAGGATGCGATCTTATAAGACTGCGGTCACATGGACCTTGGCTTAACCGTGAAGGGCTAAAGCAAAAGGGCACATCGGCAAATCGGAGATCGGGAGTTCGTGAGAGTAGGAACTCATGTCGTTGGAAATTCCGAAACCCCAATACCCGAAGCTTCAGTCGGGAAGATGTACCCTGTAGGCACCTAAAGAGCACCATGTGCTAGCAAGTGTGAAGACAAGGCAAGAGGGGTGGGACCCCAATGACGTCACCAAAGGTGACGTGGACCTTCCAGAATGTGCTATGTCCCATCACAGTTAAGGGCGACAGCGGTGTTGTGGGGGGGTCTGAGTTATTTAAACCCAAAATTTTGGATTTCATGGAATTGTAGTAAAAGGGAGTAGGAGGTCACTATTTCATAGTGAACTTCCGGGTACCGAAAACCCAAGGTTCCAAAACCCGAAGTACCGAGAAACTGAAGTTTCGAAAACAAGAAATTTGCAGAGCCTATTGAGAGCTCAAAAAACTTATTTAAAAAAATAAAATCATAATGTCTTTTATTTTACTCAAACTGGCTTATAATATTGTGGTTGTTCGTGAAGGTTTAATGGCCTGACAATTTTAAATTGAATTGCACAGTGCGTGTGCAGAGTTCAACGAAGGTCAGAACCCCAGTTAATCAACGCCGAGTATGGAGTGGGGAAAAAAGTAGTTTACCCCTGAAATAGAAGATGAACGAGAAGGAAAGGATGTTAACCTGGGAGTTGAAGGATCGAACTCTAATGGGAATGGAAAAGAGATGGATAAGGAAGGACATATGATGAAAATCATTGAAGGGCTGCAAAGAGAGGCCAAGGAGCGTCGAGCTGATAGCCGAAATCTCATGAAAGTCAGGGAACGACAGGGTGCATTAAACTTAAAATTTTTGAAGAGTCTGGAAAGAATAGAGAAGAAACTTGAGAAGGGAAGAGACTCAGGTACGACAGAGATTCGCAGAACCCATGGGAGAAGAAGTAGGTCGAGGAGTGGTAGCCGACATCTTAGTCTCTCCCAAAGACGTTCTGACAGTAAGACACACAGTAGTTCAAGCCCATCACCTACCAGAAAACATCAAAAATCTGGAAGGGAGGAATTGAAAGGAGAAATGAATAAAATTAAACCTCCAACATTCGATGGAGAGCATAAGAAGGAGGAATATGCTGAAACTTGGTTGTTGGGCATGAAGAAATACTTCCAACTGTAGAATTATTCTTCCCATGCAGAAGGAAGAATTGCAATGTACCAATTGAAAGGAAAAGCATCCATGTGGTGGGATCAGTTTGTGTAGGTGCAGCACATCAAAGAGAAAGAGGTCACATGGAAGGAGTTTAAGAGGTATTTTGGGAAGAAATACCCGACTAAAAGATACTATGACAGAAAGATGAAGGAGTTCTTTGAACTCAAGTTGGGCAGTATGACCATTGATGAGTATGAACGAAATTTTCTGGAACTACTGAAGTATGTTCCATTCATCAAAGACGAGGTTGTTAAAATTCAGAGGTATATGAGTGGACTGCCAACTTCCATTGGTGACAAGATTCAATACGATGATCCTAAGACCGTGGAAGAAACCATAAGAAGGGAGAAATGCCTATACGAACAACAAAGAGAAAAGCCTACCTTTCGGAAGGCTTGGGATAACCAGAAGAGGTTTAAGAAAGAACAGAGGCAGAAGGGAAGCAAGCCTTCCTTTTTCTGAAACAGTCCTTGGGGACAGTCATCTTTTAAAGAGCCCAGGAAAGTTGAAGGGAGTGAGCAGATGCCAAGGCCTCCACCCATGGAGTGTTGGGGCTATAAAGGGAATCATAGGTACAGAGACTGCCCCCACAAAAAAGACAAAGCAAGAACTGTCCATACTGTTCATCAAGCTGAAACAGTGGAGGATATGGGCAACATAATGCCGAGGATCTACACAGCCCTGGACAATAATCAAGCAAAATTTCAATCGCATAAGATTGAAGTGGAAGGTATGATCAACAACCGACCACTTGTTATTTTAATTAATTCAGGGGCTAGCCATAGTTATGTAGATCCTAGAGTGGTGGAAAGTTGGCATCTAACGAAGAGAAAACATGAGAAGTCTTGGTTAGTGTAGTTAGCCACAGGGACCAAGAGGAAGGTCACTGAATTGGTTAAGTCCTATTCGGTGGACATGAAAGGAATGAGCACTAAGGATGAATTGAACATTCTACCTTTAGGCTCATATGATTGCTTAATTGGGATGGACTGGTTGGACCAGCACCATGCCCTTCTGGATTTCCGTAACAAGAGATTCACATGTCTGGAGGAAGAAGGAAATCAAGTAACAGTCCAAGGAATTCCCAGAGCCGTGGCTGTGAGGGAAATCTCAGCTATGCAGCTGAAGAAATGTTATCGGAAAGGCTGTCAATTATTTGCAGCCCGGGTGGAAGAAGTATTCCAAGATGTGGTCTCGAATTTGGAAGACCACAAAGTGCTCAAAGAGTTTGAGGACGTGTTTCAGGAGGTGCCTGGACTACCTCCGAAGAGGGACATTGATTTTTCTATAAATCTAATGCCTGGAGCAGCTCCAGTTTCGAAATATCCTTATAGAATGAGCACACCAGAGCTGAAAGAGTTGCAACTACAGCTCAAAGAGCTATTGAAGAAAGGGTACATTCATCCCAGCGTGTCACCGTGGGGAGCCCCAGTCCTATTTGTGAAGAAGAAATATGGGACGTTGAGGCTATGCATTGATTTTCGACAGTTGAATAAAGTCACTGTCAAGAAAAAATATCCTCTGCCAAGGATTGATGATCTTTTTGATCAGTTAAAGGATGCGAAAGTATTTTCAAAAATAGATCTTCGATCTGGATATCATCAAGTGAGGATAAAAGATGAGGACATCAGCAAGACCGCCTTTAGAACAAGGTATGGTCACTATGAATTTACAGTGGTGTCGTTTGGACTGTCCAACGTGCCTGCTGTCTTCATGTGCTTAATGAATGGAGTGTTCAGAAATTATCTGGACAAGTTTGTCATAGTCTTCTTGGATGATATCTTGGTGTATTCCAAGACAAAGGAAGAACATGAACAACACTTGAGAATGGTGCTGCAGGTGTTGAGAGAACACCAGTTGTATGAAAAAATGAGCAAGTGCTCATTTTACCAAAAGCAGATCCATTACTTGGGACACATTATATCAGAGGAGGGAATCGTTGTGGATCCTGAGAAGGTACAGGCCATTCAAGAGTGGCCAGCGCCAAGGAATGTGACAGAAGTTAGATCCTTTATGGGTCTGGCAGGCTACTATAGGAGGTTTATAGTTGGATTTTCAAGGATAGCCCATTCTATCACTTCCTTGCAAAGGAAGGGAAGGAAGTTCCAGTGGACTGAAGAATGTGAGAGCAGCTTCTAGCAATTGAAGCAGCTGTTAACTAGTGCCCCAATCCTGAAGATTGTAGATCCAAACAAGGATTACGTAGTTTGCATAGATGTGTGTAAGGAAGGGCTGGGAGGAGTTCTCAGCCAAGAAGGATTCGTAGTTTGCTATGAATCCTGAAAGCTGAAAGAGCATGAAAATAATTATGCCACTCATGATTTAGAGCTGGCAGCAGTTGTCCATGCCTCGAGGAAATGGAGACATTACCTCATGGGCAAGAAATTCGAATTAAGAACAGACCACAATGGTCTGAAATATTTATTTGATCAACCAACCTTAAATGCCAGGCAAATTAGATGGCTGGAATTTATGTGTGAATATGACTTTGATATCAGGAATATCAAAGGGAAAGACAATAAGGTGGTTGATGCACTCAGCAGAAAAGTGCATGAATTACATGCTACAGCCATTAGCATGTACAAAACTGAGTTGAAAGACAGAATCGTGATGGCTGGAAGTGCTGATTTGCAGTACAAAAGACTTGTAGCAAAGCTACAACAGCATGAGAAACCACAAACCAAAGAAAGTTACACCTTGGGAACTGATAGTTTACTTCTGTATAAAAACAGAGTGTATGTACCTAATGACCGAGAATTGAAGCTGGCAATTCTTAAAGAAATGCATAATGTGACTTATGTTGGTCATCCTGGATATCAAAAGACTGTGGCAACAGTCAAAAGCCATTATTTTTGGCCGGGGTTGAAGAAAGAAATTGATGAATACATCGCCAGACGTATGGAATGCCAAAGGGTTAAGGCTGAGCATAGACACCCAGCAGGGTTGTTACAACCTTTGCCCATTCCTGAGTGGAAATGGGATGTGGTAACAATGGATTTTATCACGGGATTGCCTAGAACAAGCAAGCAACATGATTCAATCATGGTGGTGGTGGACAAGCTTACTAAAGCTGCCCATTTTATTCCACTGAAAACCACCCACAAAGCAGCAGATGTTGCTGATATTTTCCTAAAAGAAGTTGTACGCTTGCATGGAATTCCTAAGACAATTGTGTCTGATAGAGACCCGAAATTCACTTCAAATTTATGGAGAGGACTATTCAAGGGATTCAGAACGAATCTGAACTTCAGTACAACATATCATCCTGAGTCTGATGGAAAGACAGAGAGAGTAAACTGAGTAATAGAAGACATGCTGAGAATGTATGTGATGGATAAACCAACAAGGTGGGAAGACTACCTGCATCTGGTAGAATTTGCTTACAATAATGGGCATCATAAATCTCTGAAAATGAGCCCATTCGAAGCACTTTATGGAAGAAAGTGCAACACTCCAGTGAGCTAGGATAATCCAGCTGACAAAACAATAGTTGGACCTAAACTACTCAAAGAGATGGAATATCAAATGATAAAAATCAAATAGAATCTGAAAGATGCCCAGGACAGGCAGAAAAGTTACGCTGATAGTAACAGAACCCATAGAGAATTCAAAGTGGGTGACCATGTTTTCCTGAAAGTGAAAACTAACAGGAGTTCCCTGAAATTAGGAAGTTGCGTCAAGTTGGCAGTAAGATTTTGTGGGCCATTCGAAATCCTGGAAAGGATTGGGCCAGTTGCATACATGCTTGCATTACCTGCATCTATGACTATACATAATGTGTTTCATGTTTCACTGCTTAAGAAATATGTACCTGATGCTAATCATGTTATCGATTGGACTGTGATTCAGGTG
>ML803979.1:20040-41585 GCA_009831015.1 Picea engelmannii | reverse complement strand
AGCATAAAATAATGAGAAAGGACGTTGTATACCTTGGAATGATCAGATGAAATGATAGTATAAGTCAAAATGCAGGTGATGAAGGGTAAAATAATAGCAAAAAGTATGGGCAAAAAGGGTACAATATGTGGTCCTAACAACCGCCAGGTGCAGACCGACCACGATGAATGAGTGAAGGGGGACTGAGCGTCCACAGAGTGGGAAAGGGACTAGGGGATGAGTGATGATCGTAGGAGCTTAAACCTGGAAATAATATTTTAATATTGTTTCAAAAAGATATGTGCATCATATGTTTTATCCTAAGTCCTTTTGGAAGGACACGTGATTTCCCAAGTGGTGGGAGGAACGCATGCAATGCAGGCCGATGGAACGCATGCAGTTCCAAGGGTGACAAGTGTCAGCCTTGGTGCATGCAGATAAAATGGCCAAGATGAGTCGTGAGGGGGATTCCTCCTCCAGTCGACTTGACTGCCCGGAGCCAGAGCCATAGGAGCTAGTCTGCAAGAGACCCTCATGTAATTTGATACAGAAAAAGAAAGCCTGTGTTTGTCCTGAAGAATCCGTGTACACCCCTGTCTAGAACTGTGGAGTCTGTGTCTGGTTCTAATAAAACCCGAGAGCGCATTTCCTGAACTGGAACCCTGTGTTGGACTCGAGTGGAAGAATCCTAGTTTGTTCGGGAAAAGCTGAGCTAACCCGTGCGTGGTGTCTCTATTCCGAAAAAACGACCGTGAGATCATCCTGTGACTGCTGAATCGGTTTGGGAAATCCTGGGTCCATTTTTCCCTGTGTTTTTTGTGGCACACAGTTTTGGACTGCGTGAGGCTTGTTGTCCTATGAGTGACTCCTCCAGGTGAGAGAGTGCATAGAGGAAGGAGAGAGCTTTTGGAAGGAACCTTGTAGCTGCTACAGAACCCAGAGACTTCCAGTCCGATCTGTTCCTGTAACCCAAGGTAAGGGAGACTGTCAGTCGAAGGATTGTCCAGGTGACAGAGAAGGTGCACTCTCCTAGGGTGGAATAGGCATGTGGGGAATGAGGGTCTGTGGGCAGTGAGCGTGGGAGATTCTTGGGAGAGAATTCCTTCCTGATGGTTGTGTGTGGTAGAATTCCCTATAACCTAAGCCTATGTCTGGATTCCTTTCCCTGGGGTGGAGCTTAGTCCCAGCTCGGGGGTGACCCACTGTTGAGTTGAGGAGCAGTGCGGTCTACGAATGGGAGGTTCGTGGAAGGCCTGCATTTGGTTGGTGGATTCCACCATTGATAAAGATGAGTATCTGAATTATGTTTTGATTATGTTTTGCATGACTAAGTTGTTTATGTATCATGTTTTCTGTTGTGTATATGAATTAATATGATAAGGATAAATGCTTGTTGAATATAGCAGTAATTCATACGTTTTACTCTGAGTTAAAAGTATTGTTTTGATTGAATGCATGTGGTTATATAATTTCAGTATGCGTTATGTAAAAGTCCATGTATAGAATGGTAACTGAGAGGTAATAAAACCTCGGTAGTGAAAACGGTACAATACACAACAGACAGAAGCATGGACTCTCTCAGATAGAGGGAGTTGATCATCGAATTCCGAAAGAAGATCATGCATATTGCTCATTCAAGAATGAAGTCGGGATTGGGAGGGAGATAATCCCCAACGATATGATCCATTGAATAAGAATCCGTAAATACTATGAAGTATCTATCCCTATTCTTCATTGGAAGTAGCAGCCATGATAAACAACACGTGTTCAATTTGACTCTAGAAGAAGTATTCTTCAAAAAGAAGCCTTGAATATCCTTGGTTGTCCATCTACATTTATGTTCCTATGCTGGAAGGTTAGATCCTTCAGGAAATAAGGGCATGTAATCTATAGAATATTCGATGGACTCCAACATTGAAGAGAAACATGAGGACGAACATGAAGATTCCAAGAAAGAAAGAAAAGTCAGAACAACCAATTGAACCAGTTTGAAACCACTAGAAGCAGTCAAGCAAAAGGAATCTAAGGAAGTTGTGATGAATAATAATGTATGTGAGAAATTTTGAAAAATACTTAAGCATTGATAGATACAAGGAGAGACTCATGGATAGAGGGTTCTCCCAATAGGAGGGAGAATACTATGATGACATCTTATTCTAGTAACCAGATATACCTCTACCTGATCCATTATATATCCTATAGTGTTGTGGGTGGGAAATCCCTCCTACAGACTAGCATTAAGGGTTTTATCATGCATGCAAAAAAGACCTAAAGCTTCCTACTTCTTACCATCATACCAATCTTAAACCCCATTATTCATGTGAATATACAAGGTTAAAAAGATCAAGTTACTGTACCTTAGTTTTCGTGTTTGATGTTGATTCTTTTAACATTTGGTTTCTCTTTGACTGCAACTCTCCTCCCAACGTTGACCTGCATTCATAAAAGACAAACAAAGAACTCCACATGCATATGATCTATAAACTAATGGGTTAGAGATTCTATCAAAATATAATAAAATTTAAATATTGACAATCTCATATGGCGGGACAGGAAAAGTACTTCTTTTTATTAATCTCACAAGAGTAACCTTACTATAGTGAGATCGGTCACTGCTCCTCAAATCTGGTCCTGGGCTCCTCTTCAACTATGCTCCAACTTATTTTGTATATGCTTCTCTTAACACACTAGTTGCAAAAGGTTGGGACAAAGGGAATGCGAAATCGGGTGGAGTTTCTTTACATTTATTTCCCCCCTTCCAAATGGGACCCCTACCGCTTATTTTATAGGATAGAAAAGGCTAGGTATTTGGACGAGTGACCGGCTATGGGCAGTCAAATGGTTTAGGTAACATACCCAAAACTGTGAGTTCAATATGAAACTTTCCTTTTTTGGTGCTTTTGTAGGTATACGCAGGTTGTAGTGGGACAACCAGCGTATACAAGCATGTTGTAGTGGAGCAGGGTGCATGTGCCTTAAAAAAGGGTGTTTTTAAGAAGATATGTTCAGTAGTGGTTTGGAAAAAGATGTAAAATGAGATATCTTGATGTCAGGTAAACATATCTGGTGAAAATTAGGGTTATAACATATAGTATCCATGGGTTGGAGTTTACATCAGATGAATGTAAATATTTTTCTTCTGAACAAAGTAATTAAAGAAGAAGCATATGTAGAGAAACCTCAAGGTTTTTAGTTATACCACAAAGAGACCCTTGTATGCATATGGAATAAGATCTTGTATGGATTTAAGAAAACTTGATGCAGAGCCTCTAATGTACAACAGAAGCATGGTAAAAAAAATTCACGACAGAGGAAGTATATTGAAATGGTTCTTCAGAAGTCCGGGATGATGGATTGCAAATCCATGGAAAACTACCATGATGATAGATATGAAGAGGTTGAGAGACTCTAATCCAATAGACCCCTATCTATATTGAAAATTGATTGGCTCATTAATGTATTTGGAGAACACTCAATAAGATGCTTTCTTTATGGGATGTTTGAGTTATGATATACAACTGCATGGATTTATCAATTCAGATTGGGCAGGGAGTGCATATGATAGAAGAAGTTGTTATCAGACAAATCGGTAGGTGCAGACACTAACGGATCTTCCTAAATCCACCTAGATCTAGAAAAAAACACACCAAAAAATGATGCTTTCCTTAAGTTTTAGATATTGAATTTACTAACTAAAGAGGGATAGATGGCATTTAAACGCCACTTCCTCTCGTCATCACCATCCTAGCTCTGTTCCAACACTCATACAATGATGAACCTGCAAAAGAACGCAACCAACCAAAGTGATAGCAATAGCATAAACTCAATATAAACCTATGTATGTGATCAAGGAATCATACAATAAAACACAACAAGCTTTATAGGAAAGAATCATATTACTGTATCATATTAAATGTGAATAAGAGATTACAACCATGGCCTTGTTGTCATAAGGTCCCTTCCAACTATCCTTCATTCCCCACACACTTCTTGTTCCAAGGATTCTGAGACCATGGATCTGATAGCTACTCACAATCTATCTTGACAAAACAAATCTCAAATCCACTCTAACCAAGATAACAATCCCAAGCCAAAAACAACTTAGCCAATCCAAGCTCAAAAGCTAACAAGCTCCAAAAGCTAACTTTCTCCATGAGAGATCCTCTCCTTTTATAAGATGAAGAGGATAAGGTGTGGAGGTTAGGATGATCCCACTAAATCATGAAAGTGAGTAAGATCCAAACCATTCGGATGCCACCTCACCATGGAAGTTTCTCCTTCTAGAAGATTCGAGAAAACGCTCGTTTTTCCCATGTGTAAGCATTCTCACACCCTGCCTATAGAGAAACCTATGAACATCTCGCAACCCAACTATGGTGCAACCTACGAGAATCAGACATTCTCGCACCCTGCCTATATAGAAACTTGTGAACTTCCTTTTTTATAGGGTTTTTATAAAGGAAAATGCAACTTCTTTTCTCAGGAAAAGTTCTTCTCCCTTCTCTCTTCAGGAACTCAGGCCACTGACCCCTCTGAAGACTACAGATAGTTTTACATCATTAACAGTCACAGGGATGAAGAAAATAATGTGTAACAGAGAGCCCACCAATGTATGAAGTTAGAACAGAGTGGTAGCTGAAATACTTTGTCAAGTGTGTGTAGGGAACAAAGAACAGTCGGTCGGAAACCTGCCAACAAACAAGGAAATGCAGTACAATAATACATCATCACTGAGGTAGGCATTCCCATACTCAGAATACAAATGACTTAGATCATAAATGCTGACGTACAAATATCCATGTCAAGTAAGATAGGTCATGGCCACCAAACATACACTGTGGATCCATGCCGATATGACTCAAATCTGAACATAGCCACCAAAAATACACTGTGGATCTATGTGTTAAAGACTCAAATTTTAACATAGCCACGAGACATACAATGTGGATCTATGCAACAGTACAAACTGAATATACTCCAACGCAACCTGAATCTATCAGAAAATATCCAGGTCTTCATCTCCACCACTCTATAGTATGAATCTAACCATGTGAATACATGTGTCGAAGTCAAACACAGTAGAAACCACTTGATTACCGGTCATTAGTGTATACGCTAACAAGCGCGAGGGAAATCACCATTAATGTCAATGACTCCCAAGGTACACTAGTACAATCCAACGAATGTGAATTAATGAGCTGAAGCCAAACACTCGACGGAATCTCTCGATCAGGGGTCAATAATGAAAACCCACTGTTGAAAGCAAGGAAACCTTCCATTGAGGCATGCAAGTTCCAAGGTACCAATTGGTTTCTAAGTCTAATTCCTGGATAATGAGTTGAAGTCAATAGGAAAAGACTCGTCATAGGAGGGCCTTAATGTATCCCCCATCAATGACACGAAACAAGTAACAAGATTTGATGTAGGTCAGAGTAACAAGTGATTATGGACTGACTTAGGGATGGCCGACGCAACAGAAGGCTTTAAGACTGCAGAAATGGCTGACGCAAAAGAAGGCTTTTCGGGTTGATCTTCATTTTGAACATATTGATGACACGATAATTGTCTTGGAAACACTGACTCAACAATAGGGATCATAGACCAATTTGTAATCTTATAAAGGAGTATGATCAAGAGACAAGTGGATTTTCCAACCTAGACACAAGGCGAGTGAAAGGGTGTCATGTTCAAAAGTGACTCTTCCATGGAATACAGGTTTAGACATATTTCTTTCCCAATTTTTCCTCGACCATTTTGGCGAGTACCTCTTTATTTTTACACAAGATTGAGGAGGATATCATATGCTTGTTGATATAAGCTCATCCTTCGGACGAGTCCCTCAGAGTATGTTTAAAAAACCCTAAGAAGGAGTGGTTCGGTCCCATATGGGCCTTTCAATGTTTGTTTAACGAGTCCAAAAAAAGAAAACTCAGGGGTTTTTCATGTTTAGAGAGTCTGAAAAACACTTAAAGAGAACTCTCTCAGTTCCTTTTTCGTAAAGTAGTCTGATGAGACTGAAAAAGAGATAAACTATCACTCAACAGACATTTCCTTCAAATACTTTAACGAGCGTGAAAAGAACAAGGTCACTCGACAATCTTTTCATGTTTAGAGAGTCTGAAAAGAGCTTAAAGGAAACTCCAGGTGGTTCCTTTTTCGTATAACCTTTACGAGTCTGAAAAAGTGATAAAATTATACTCGGTTACATTCTCATTGATTTACGAGCATGAGAAAGAACAAAGAGTAAGCTCGGTAACTTATTCTCATGTATTTACGAGCATGAGAAAGAGCAAAGACTAAGCTTGGGATTGTTTTCATTTTTACGCAATCTTTAAAACAAAACAAAACTATGCTTGGGATAGATTTTAATTTTTACACAAGATTAAAAACTAAACAAAACTATGCTTGGACCTGGTTTCATTTTTACACAAGCTTGAACCAGAGGAAACTACGCTTAAGGTAGCTGGTTTCATTTTTACACAAGCTTGAACAATAGAAAACTATGCTTGCGACTTCCCAACGCATAACATAGGGATGGTTGGTACTTAGGCCCCAGTTTAAGAAGCTAGCGGCTCAACTTCAGCATGAATTCCAGAGGATAAGGAAAATTCCCCCCAAGCTTTGTTTCATCCAACTGCAAAGGAGAATGAAATGAAGATTCAAATACTTGACGAAGGACTTGACTCAAATAGAGAGTGGGAAAACTATTTCATTTTTTAACGAGCTTGACACAGAAACAAGAACTATGCTCGTAACCTCTGTTTCATTTTTTAACAAGGTTGCCTCAGAGATGAAAAAAATATTCTCATAAGTGGTTTCATTTTTTAATGAGCTTGAAATAAAAAAAACCATGCTCAAGTCTGGTTTCATTTTTTAACGAGCTTGAAATCAGAAAATCGTGCTCATAGACCTGTGTTTCATTTTTTAACGAGGTTGCCTCAGATACACAAAAACTATCCTCATAAGTGGTTTCATTTTTTAACGAGCTTGAAATCAAAAAACCATGCTCAAAGACCTATGTTTCATTTTTTAACGAGGTTTCCCCAGAGACGCAAAACTATCCTCGGAACCTCTATTTCATTTTTTAACGAGGTTGCTACAGAGACACAAAAACTATTCTCAAGTGTCTCTTCTTGATCATGGATCCCAAGAGGAAAATGCTCCAGAATGACACCATGTCAAGGGACAAAACTCGGTCATGGCTTCCAAGAGGTCTTCGCAGGAAGGAAGAAACACACTCTTGAAGGACACCATGTCAAGACTTGCGATAGGAGTAAAGAGATCATGCTCTAACAACCCTATTGAAGAGATCACCATGTCAACTACTGGATCTAAGTCATCAGAAGTTGAAGCCATGGGCGGCAACGCCACATAATTGACCTGGAGTGGGGGCGATACCATTTGCATATAAGAACCATTCAGGGAGGAAATTCAGGCAGAGTCAATGAATGAAAGTTGATCAACAGTCACAACCTGTCCATCATGAGGGAAAGATATCACATGAAAAAGAGTAGACACAATAGCTTTCATGGCATAGACATAATCTCTCCCAAGGAGTAACGCAAAATCCAAGGGGTATTGGACAAACATGACATCAATAAAGACATTTTTCCCTCCCAAAGTTACAGGAAACTGAGGAAGGGTCCCTAAAGGTTGACTAGTTCTTCTGTTAAAAGCTAACAGATTCTGCGTAACTGGTGCAAGTGGAGGACAACCCAAAGCTTGCCAAGCAATAGAAGAAAAAATACTAATTGACGAACCTTCATCTATCATCGTTTGAGGAATGTCTAGAACACAAACCTGTACTGTAATCTGGAAAGGAATGTGAGAGGGAAGACGAGGTCCAGTTAGCACACCCTAATCAAAATGGATGGCCTCATTACTTAGAGGGGGTTCCATGGGATAAGGAGGAATACCCACCGGCTTGGTAGATTCTATATCAAGGAGAAAAACATGGGCAGTATCGGGTTTACTCTCTAGCGGGAGAATAGGATCGACCGATGGAGAGATCAGATCGACCACTTGGGTTTCGTTCTCCAAGGAGAGAATGGGGTCGAAAGGTGGAAACAGATCGACCAATTGGGTGACACTCTCTAACGGGAGAGGGGGATCGACTGAGGATGGTATTGGATCGACTGCTTTAGTTTTACTCTCTGAGGGGAGAGCGGGATTGACCGAGGATGGTGTCAGATCAACCACTTTGTCAACTGGTTCAACTAAGGATGTGACCAGATTGATGACATGATCAATCAGATTGACCGACAGGGGAACCGGATTGAGAATTCCATCAACTACAGGTGGGTTGAGATAAAGCTTGCGATAACCAACTGGAAGTTCAGGCTGTGAAACAGTCATGTCTTCTAGTAATTTTGAGGCTTCGTCCATACGAGGGAAAAGGTGAGTGAGATGACTCCCTTTGCATAACATACATGAGAACTTGACTCTACTTTTCTTCTTCCCAATAGTATCTTGACTAGTTCACGTGAATTCATTAGCATGTTGTTCAGAGGCTAACGACATGGGTTGGCGAGGATGTGTAGACCATGTTTCTATAACCTTGAATAGACTAGGGCATTCCTTAAGAAGATGGCTACCTTTACAAAGCTTGCAAGGGTACTTGGGCTTATGATTTGTTTGGGTGATCTTGACATCATCAACACTCCTAGCATGATTAACAGTAACTGGTTGTTTTCCAACATGCTTGACAGTGGTTGGAGGTTTTGACCCTTGTTTATATTTCTTCTTCTTAATCTTCCTTTTCTTCTTTTTCTTATTCACTGGGTTACTAGCTTCAGAACTTTCACTCGATGAAGAAGATGAAATGGAAGGTGACCTTGCAAGCGAAGAAGGCGAAGAAGACCTTACTGGTGAAGAAGTTGAAGGATCAACATGAGGTTGATGCTCGTGGGGGGAAGTGCTTGTGACTGAAGCACTAACCACATTTGGGATTACCTGAGTGGAAAACAACCATACCGGTAAGCCAATTGTGAGACCTGGAAGGCTCAAAGTAGCAATATGAGGAGGACCAATGTTTCCATAAGAAGGAAAACTAAAAGGTTCCCCTGGAGCAGGGGTTCCTTCATTGGTCATTCTGGGAACTGACGCCATTAAATAAATATCCAATCTAGAGTCCTCTAGGGAAAACAAACAGCACACGCTGAAAATCTAGTAAGCAAGCAAACAAACAAAACCTTCTCACATTGAATGCACTAGTTGGTGATGAAATCCAACTTCGCGGGAACAAAGTAAGAAGAGGATAATATAGAGTGGGTGGAAAAGTTACGTTGAAAACCTACTTAACGGACTTACACCCTGGTGCAAGCTCCCACACATAATTGTGGGTATACCCTCCAAGGAGCGCGAGTGAGTTTGGCCAACGTCGATTCTAGGTACCGTGAAGACTTGCCCCTCCATAGTCACCTTGTGTAAATACCCTAAAGAGATAGGCCACTAAGGTTACCAATCACTACAGTGATGCCTGGGGAAACAGTCGACAGTCCGATCCACGTGCAAGGGCAGGGTATCTAGCCCAAAATCAACTTGAAAGGCTTCCACTCATCATTGTGGGTATACCTCTCAAGTGACCCCCATAATACACAAAATCTCTACACCAAGACCAACAAAGCAGGGTGAGTAACTCTTCTAGTCTCAATGCGACCTCGTGATTGACCCTTGTGTGAGAAGGGCTTCCCAGGACAAAATGTAGTAAGTGGATTTAACTCTCCCTATCACAAGATACTATGTTTGTTTGCATCTTTGGAAAGTTATCTTTCACACTTATTCCAAAGCCCTACGACTAATCTAATGTAGGTTTTCTACCAGAAAAGATAAAAATGTCTAATCAATTTTCATAAGCGCTTTATTTTATGGCTGTTGTTACTCAAAAGGAAAATGGCATGGACAATATGGTGTTTCGACCGACTTGAAAGTTATGCAAAGAGATGAAGATGCAATCTTTTCATTTCAATGAAAGCTATGCTACGAGAAGGAGAAAACATTTATCATTCCCATATGCACAATGTCCCAAAATATATTAAACTCATCAATATCAATATTCTCAAGAAATGAGAGAAAGGTATTGTACACCAATGCAAGATTTAAGACCAAAAAATGCCAAAAATCATGCAATTTCGCTACTTCAAATGCAAGGATGCCCCCAATTCAATATAAAGCAAGAAATTAAATCTTTTTGTTTCAAAAATTTAACTAAAAGCAATAATGAACTTTCTTAAAACAAAGAAACCCAAACTAATAGTTTTCTTTTAAAGCAAACTATTCAGAAGAAATCTGATCTTTCCCTAAACAATTCTAAAGAAAACACACGCTTTGCAATTGAAAGACACTCAAAGAAAGAGACTAATCCTTCAAAACCAAACAAAGCAAAGGGATAAAATAAAATCAAAGAATGTCAAGTAGACTGTAAACAGATCAATGGAGGGTCCAAAAGTTCAATCCAGTTGATCAAAGAAAAACTGGGCATCAAAAGATAGGAAATCCCAATTCCAAACAAAAATTTCAAATGGGTTCGTATCCTAGCTATAGGGTGCAGTGCGAACATCAATGGAGTTCGCAGGCTGGACACAGGTAGGGTGCGAACATCTCGCACTGGATTACACAGTAGGGTGTGAACTTAGGTGATTCTCGCAAACCCCTAAAGAGTACAGTGCGAGAATGCCTGTAAACAAGCAAAAATTGGAAAAAGGACTAAATGTTTGAGTGAACTTTCAGATCCAGAGAGTCTGGATGGATCTCCCACAGACTCAGAGACCAGAAAACAAGAAATCAAAGCAAGGGAAACTACACTAACTAGGAAACAATCCTTTCCCCAGTGGAGTTACCAATTTTGTTATCGGACAAATCGGTAGGTGTAGACACTAACTGATCTCCTTAAATCCACCTAGATCTAGAAAAAAACACACCAGAACATGACGCTTTCCTTAGGTTTTAGATATTTAATTTACTAACTAAAGAGGGATAGCTGGCATACCATTTAAACGCCACTTCCTCTCGTCATCGCCATCCTAGCTCTATTCCAACGCTCATACAATGATGAACCTGCAAAAGAACACAACCAACCAAAGTGATAGCAATAGCATAAACTCAATATAAACCTATGTATGTGATCAAGGAATCATACAATAAAAAACAACAAGCTTTATAGGAAAGAATCATATTACTGTATCATATTAAACGTGAAAGAGAGATTACAACCATGGCCTTGATGTCATAAGGTCCCTTCCAACTGTCCTTCGTTCCCCACACACTTCTTGTTCCAAGGATTCTGAGACCATGGATCTGATAACTACTCACAATCTATCTTGACAAAACAAATCTCAAAGCCACTCTAACCAAGCTAACAATCCCAAGCCAAAAACAACTTAGCCAATCCAAGCTCAAAAGCTAACAAGCTCCAAAAGCTAACTTTCTCCATGAGAGATCCTCTCCTTTTATAAGCTGAAGAGGATAAGGTGAGGAGGTTAGGATGATCCCACTAAATCATGAAAGCGAGTAAGATCCAAACCATTCGGATGCCACCTCACCATGGAAGTTTCTCCTTCTAGAAGATTCGAGAAAACACTCATTTTTCCCATGTGTAAGAATTCTCTCACCCTGCCTATAGAGCAACCTGTGAACATCTCGCAACCCAGCTATGGTGCAACCTACGAAAATCAGGCATTCTCGCACCTTGACTATATAGAAACCTGCGAACTTCCCTTTTTACAGGGTTTTTATAAAGGAAAATGCAACTTCTTTTCTCAGGAAAAGTTCTTCTCCCTTCTCTCTTCAGGAACTCAAGCCACTGACCCCTCTGAAGACTACAGATAGGTTTAGATCATTAACGGTCATAGGGATGATGAAAATAATCTGTAATAGAAGTAATACTTGGATATGTTTCAGTTTGAGATTTTCCATGATGTCATGGGATAGAAGGAAACAAAAGTTTGTTTCACTTAGCATTGCAGAAGCAAAGTATATTACAGCTTGTGATTCCGCTACGGAAGCGTTGTGGCTCCATAAGTTGTTTTCTGGACTTTCTGATCATGTGTTGGATTCGACCATGATATATTGTGATGATTAGAGTCGTGTGAAGCTTTTAGAGAACCCTATGTTCCATGACAGGTTGAAGCACATTGAGATCAAGAAATAGTTTCTCTGTGATAAACTCCATAGGGGAAAATTAATTCTCCAGTATATCTCTATAGATGAGAAGATAACAGATATTTTGGTAAAGCCTCTCTCTAAGGTTAAAAGTTTGCGTACTTGAGAGACAAGCTGGGGCTCCTAAAGACGACTTCCTTATTGAAAAAGGAATTTATTACTCCCAGTTTGGGAGAGATCACTTATATGTTATTAATCTATGGACAATCATTTTCCAGTTGAGAAAATGGTCCAAGTTGGGTAGTTCCTTTCCATTCTGGAGAGTGGTTCATGATTTTTTATGGATAGTCATTTTCCAGTTCAGAAAATGGTCCATATCAGATAATCATTTTCGTAATGAAAATGGTATGATATATTTTTGATGTACCATAGACAACGATTCCCTTTGTGGCTGGTGTGGGGGAATGGTCTAGGACAATCATTCTTATTGGAAGTCACTCTGAGTAGTAGTCAAGTAGAATGGTCCACTGCACCGGGAAGTCATTCTTTCGAAGTTCACAATTGTGAGTAGTTTTGAAGAATGGTCCATTTTGGAGGTTGGTGCAGGATAGTCATTTCTATAGGAAATGGTTTGGACAGTCATTTCCTAGGGAATAATCAGTCTCTCTAGGTTTCACTATGATTAGTCCCGGAGGAATGGCCCAGATAGGTGAATGGTCCAAGTTTAACAATTAGGGACAATAATTCCCTAGGGTGGACTCATTCTCTCCAAGTTGCACTATGATTAGTGTTGGAGGAATGGCCCAGTTAGGTAAATGGTCCAGGCTAAAAAATCATGGACAATTATTGTTCTATGCTTGGGAAGAATAGTCCAGATAGCCCTTGACTGATGTTTTACTTTCTGAGGGAAGATTCTCTTCCATATCTCACATATGTGAGTGGAAGAATGGCCCAGATCACTCAGTTTGTATCATGATATTGTTTATGCAGGTTGATATCAAATGATATGATTGTTGTGGAGACTGTATGTCTCTGTACAATAGTTGCATGCTACTGTGGTGGATGTGATCCACTGGTAGTGATTGTGTGTCACTGGTTAGTAGTCGTTTTCTAATAGAAGTGGTTGTGTACCACTGGATAGTAGTTGTATACTACTATGGATAGACATACAAAGTTTTGTTCTATTGGATAGAATTATAGAAGCTGTATGCTACTATCTGAGTGCCATGGCGACTACCACTAGTGTTGGAGTTGATTGCAAGCTAGATGGATACACTAGTACATTTGGGTTCCGACGATGTGTTTCTAGAAATTTCCACTTTGTATTTTCGGGAGAACGAAAAACATCAGACCCCCTCAAATATCATTTCACATCTCGTCATTCTACTGACGACACATATATCGTCGATTGTACGATTATTCTAGCAGACACATGTCATATCTACTTTCACTTTCCAAGCCCACTATGGACGTCACAACCATGATGCCGAAAAGTATCACCTGCGACGCCACAAAGGACGTCTTAAGACTGAAGAGACGCCTATATCTCTGAATTTTACGCCTCGAAAAATACACATCCATTGCATCGGACATTCGACATCACAGACCCATAGTGGATGTCGCAAGACTGATGGGGTGCCATGTATCTACGACGTTTACGCTATATCAATGAAGGGAGGGACGTTTCACATGACGTTAGAAGAGGAACATCATAAGACTGGAGGGGGGTCTATATCTTCGACATTCCTTCTATATTAGTGATGGTAGGGACGCCAGAAAACCGACGACCTATTGGTATTTGAAAAAAAATTAAAAAACAAACATTTCATCTTATTCTTCACACACATTGTCAGTTTGTGGATAGTTTGTGTGCCAAGAATCTTTATTTGTCATATCTATATATATCTATATATATATATATATATATATATNATTGTTTTTTATTCTGTCAAAGGCTTAGTTATGTATCTCCATATATTTCATAGAAGGTATGCAATCTATGCACAATGATTGTGGCAACAATGTACATTTAAAAAAAATTAAAGTTTTTGTTCATAAAAGACACCATTAAAATCAAAGCAAGCTCATATGAATCACCCGAGGTCTCATCTTGTTGTTTTGTGTTTTCCATGTTTTTATTTCTCTTTTGTATGCCAACATTCAAACTTGTCATAGTCTGTCAGGATGTGGTCTAGCATCGATTTGAAGGTCTTATTGAAAGGATACCCCAGAGAGTTCATGTAAAAGAAAAATGCATTAAACAGTAGGTGAAAGTCCTGGTGACCTTGATGGCCCAAAGATGAAGCAAATTAAATGTAAATTGCTTTATTTGTGGTCTTTTCCCAAATGTTTCTGTTGGAAGAGAAAAAAGGAAAAAAACCTTACTACATTCCAAAAATGGTTCTTAAAGCACAATATGGGCCTACAACTGTGCTAATATGGCATCAAGATTTGGTGTGTAAGTTTCAATGTTATAAAGTTAACATCCTCCCTTACTCCAGAACTAGGATTACTTGATGGCCTTGCCTATTTTAGAGTGGATTCCTTTGGTTTTGTGGTTATTTTACTTGTAGGTTGATGATGCATGTGTACAATGCGCAGTGTGGGTGGCCCATCCCATTGATGTTGGCAATGCTAACACAACAATAATTGTCCCACTCTAAGTAACTTGTTTCTTTCTCTTCTCTGCTCTTCTCTAAGTGATTTATTTGTTGGAAATAATGGCTTGAGGTATTGGGATACAAGAATAGTTAGTCAATGGAGATATTTGTTTTTTTTTATGATCTTAGTAAGGAAGACCTTCTTAGAGGTATAGAGGAAATCAAGAGTAATGTCAAGGTATTAGGAGATCTGAATTCCACATTCCTTGCTTTGATTCCAAAAAGGGATAACACTATAATTTTATGATTTTAGTCTTATAACATTGTGTAATTGTGTGTATAAAATTATTTCTAAGATTATGGTAGTGAGATTTAAGAAAATATTCTTACAAAAGCAGTTTGGGTTTTAGTTGGTAAACGGATTTTGAAGCCATAAGGATAGCTCATGAGGGTCTTCATTAAGTAAGGACTAAGAAATATTCTTCTATGGTCATGAAATTGGAATTATCCAAAACATATGATAGAATCAGGTGACTTTATCTTGGACTAATACTTTTACATGTTGGTTTTACCCTTCTAGTGGTAAAATATGTGTCCTTTGTTGTTTTTATTAATGGCTCAACCTCAACTTTTTTTAGGCCATCTATAGGGTTGAGTTAGGGATGACCCTTATCCCTATTTCTCTTTTTGGTAATGTTGAAGGTTTGAGGAGAGTTGTAATGGAAGCAAAGAGGGAAAGAATAGTCTCAAGAGTCATAATTGGTATGGATTTGTCATTAACCCATCCATTATTTGTTGACGATTTCTTGTTGTTCTCTAATGGGAGTGTTAAGGAAGTTAGAAAGGTACATAAAATATTGGATACTTATGGAACAACAACATGCATGGAATTTAATGTGCTAAAATATTCAATATTTTTTACAGGTCTGGAGCAAGAGGTAGAACAACGGTTGATAAGGATATTTCCTTTAAAATTTTAAATTTTCAATATGGCTTTAAATATTTGGGTTTTATATTAAGGAAAAATGGATACATGAATAGAGGTTGGGGATGGTTATTAGAGAAGATCGAAGCTAGAATAAATAATTGGTGCAATAGATTGTTGATACTGAGAGGAGGGTGAATTAGTATCAAATGCAATTTAAAACCTTTTTCAACTTATACTTAAACCATTCAATTATATCCAATGAGAAATGAACAATAGTATAAGAGTTACACCAATACACCACAACACACCATGCACAATATATGATAAATAATCAATAGTTATTGTTCAAGGGAAGTAATGAGTTCCAAAGGTAGATACAGCTTCCAACTGTAAATGGAGGGATAAAAATACAAGAGGAAGATACAATCCTCCAATATCAAGAGAGATTTTAACTCTCCATCCTTGCCCCTTCCTTCCACCCAAGAATATATGAGAGATAATAAAACTTCACATTAAATCATCACCATCAACCAACCATCACATAGAACCTAATAATGATTCCTAAGATTTATTAAATTTCTGCAATTATTCAATTCTTGGAATACTATGATCCTATATATAATATTACTCAATTTATTCTCTGAAACGTCTCCAATTTTAACTCCTTGAATCCTCCCCAAAAAGAAGTTATAGAGAGAATGGTAGACCTTGTTCAATTTTGGTTGATTTAGGAGACTGAACTTGTAGAGAACTCCCCGCGCTCAATATTTAACATCATATTCTGAAACTCGCACAAAAGAAACTATAGTACATACTCTCTATGAAGAAGTTATGACTTTTTTACCCAGAACACCTATTTATTGACTAGCTTCAGGACTGGTAAAAAACCCTATCTTCCATAGAGTGTATCTCCATAATTATAGTGAATCAAGAGATGAAAATTTGACCAAAGGTACCTTGGTATGTCTTCTCAATACCATAGTAATTTAACAATCTGAAGCTTTCTAGAAAAAAAGTTATAGAGAAAATGGTAAGATGACCTGAAAATAACATACCTTAGAACACATCACCAAAAGACTTCATCCTCCCTTGAAATCCAGCCTTCTTTACTTTTGATTTCCTCTGAAATTAGACATGTGTTTCAAATGAATGTATAATGATATTTATTTATACCATTTATGTCACTTCCTTTTAACATTAGGGTTGACCTGACAATTTCTTATTTTGTAATTCTTTTTTTTAATTATCTTCAGGGCCTACATGTACTTCCTTCTTCAATTCACTTTGTCATCTTCAAAAATTCATTTCTCCTCAACCATGAGGATCCACATGATGTGCCACATACCACCGGAAACAAAATGACATATACTATCCATCCATGGGTCTTGTATCTACATGTGCATTTTACTTCATGTCCAAATACCTTCATCAATCTTGCGGTCAAAAACCCATGACTAGGGTTGACATCAATGACAACAACCAATCTTCCAATAATCTCCCCCTTTGTCATTGATGGAAACACTCATGCTCCCCCTATCATCATGATCCCAATTTCACTCCCCCTTTGAAATCAATGGAAAAGGGTAGGGATTCGCCTCCTGAGTTTAATTAAAAAATGTAACCTTCTTCTTTGGGGCTGCTCCCCCTGAACATGTGGCACTCAATAATACTTCATCCTTATTTTTGGTCTTTGGGAATTTTTCTTCCTTGTAATCATTTTGTGTGGATTATTTCTTCTCTCTCTTCTTCATGTATAGGATGTATATGTTGTTCGGTCTTCTTGTTGCAGTTGCAACCAATCTTCCTGAGTTATTTTCACTGATTTTACATTTTCGGGAGTCAAACATAAGAGTGTATCCTTGATCACACATTTTACCAACACTGAGTATATTATGATTCAAGTCTTCAACCAATAGGACATTCTTTGCTTTTACATTTTTTCTTCCAAGTTCTACTACACATTCTCCAAGTATTTTGGCATATGAGTCATCTCCAAATGCAAGATTGCCACCCTTTCTCTTCAAGTTGATGAATTTGTCTTGATCCCCGGTCATGTGTGAAGAACATCCACTGTCTATATACCATTCATATTCTTCTTTACATTCTTCAGCGGTTAATTCTATTTGACAATCTTCATTGTTTGGAATCTCTTTCCTTCTCGACACTGTGGTTGGCATAGAGACATCTTCATTCATATATTTTCAATCTCGTGCTTTGTGTCCAAGATAATTACAGTTATAGCATACAATATTTTTGTCCATCAATGGGGAAAATGAATTATAACTTTTGTTGACAAATCCACGATTATTTCCATATCTCTAGATTTACACCATTCATGTTTCTTGCGTATTTGTTCCTTTCATTGATTATGAAATTAATTACCTTATGTCCAAAAATTTTGCAAGTATAACAATGACCAAGAAAGAAATTTTGATACCTTGGAGCAAGTGGCCTTCTTTGTGATGTATTCCATATGGGTTCATGATCTAATATTTTGCAGTTTCCTTTATACTGATTGAAGCTTCTTTGATTCCTTAAGGTAGGAGGTCTTCTTGGATATTCATCTCTTTTGTAATCATTCCTCCTTTCTGGTATCCTAGTCCACTTCTCATCAACTATCTGTGTAGCTCTTTCTTGAACCTTCTTGTTTGTATTTTCATCTTCTTTGTATGAAGTTTCACCCATCCATCCAAGATGTGTTAAGTATTTTAGCACTTGAGAGTTTCTTAAGCTCTTCCTCAATGAGACAACTTCTTTTTCAAGTTTCTCACAATCTTCTTCTTTCTTCATCATTTGGACCTTCTTTACTTATCCTATTCTTCTTGCTTCTCCAAGTAGAGTTTTCAAGGAAATGGTTTCTTCTCTTAGTTTCTCAAAGTCTTATAATTGTTTCTTCAATCTTACAACTGTCTTTTCATAACTACCCAATTCACTTCTTAGTTTTCTACACGTGTCTTTGAACTTGCTATTTTCAATCTCAACATGCTTCAATTTTTTAAGATTCTCATCTTCTTGTTGAATCATTTCTTCTTCTTCATTGGACTTTTCTTATTTAGTGTCATCTCTTTCAATCCTTGGATGAGGACATTTAAATTCAACATGTACTACTCCTTCACAATTAAAGAAAAAGAACTGACCTCTATTTTCTTTGAAATCTGAGATGTTGTGATTTCCTTCACCTTCTTCTTCTTCTTCTTCTTCTTCTACTTCTTCCCTTGCATAAAGGTCTTGTAGCTTGTACCAAAGATATTTTGTTTATGCACATGATCCCACCTTGGATTTCACTGAATCTGTCAATCCATCCAGGATGGTATCTATTGCCAATTTATTGTTCCTTTTTGCTTCCTTCTGAGTTGTATTTTTTGGTTTCTTCAAAGCATTGTATCCTTAAGCAACTAAGAATCAAACATCTTCCCCAAGATATTTCAAGTAAGTTTCCATTCTATTACTCCAGTATTCAAAATTGCTTCCATTAAATGGTGGAATCCCATTTGGAATTTTGTTTTCCATTTCTTCTTAGGATCTTCCTTCTAGTGGTTAAAATGTACTAAAGGTAACCCGCTCTGATACCAATTGTTGCTACTGAGATGAGGGTGAATCAGTATAAAGTAAAATTTAAAACCTTTTTCAATTTATACTTAAACCATTCAATTATATCCAATGAACAATTAACAATAGAATAAGAGTTACACCAATACACCACAATACACCATGCACAATATATGAGAAATAATCATTAGTTATTCTTCAAGGGAAGTAATGACTTCCAAAGGTAGCTTGTAACAACCCTAGTTAAATAACTAATTGTCAAAGTTAAATAATTGTTTAAGGTTTATTAAGTTTAATTAAATAAATAATTAATTGTCCTAATGTATATTAATTAATTAACTATCATTTATTATTAATAATAATTAATTAATTATTGTTTAATGTATATTAATTAATTGATTAATTAATTAATTAACTCATTAAATATTTGGGTAATGAATTAAAGTTTAATAAATTTTAATTTATTAAAAGAAAACATAACGTAATGCAGGAGGGAACCATTAAGGAGAAGGGGATAAGGTGGTTGGCATGAAATGGAGGGATAAGGTGGATGACATTGAATGAAGTGAGGAGGTAGTGAATGGAAGGAGGATATGAGGGGGCATAGGAATTCGAGAGAGGGGACTTTTGATTTTGGGGGGGAGGAAGCATTATTTTGATGCTAAGGGACTGTAATTTTCTGGTTTTGAGTTTGGTGGACTGTTATAGGGGTGCATCGGTTGCTGGGAGTTTTGGGCTCATGGGCCAGGAATCCTCACAAAATCCTAGAGCTAGGGAGCCAGATAGGCTCTATTCCTAGCTAGTAGGGAGGAAAGATTCGGTTTTGGGCAGAGTTTGAGAAGAGCAGCGAGGATAGACATAGTTGGGGAAACAACATCACTAAGAGGTATTTATGTCATTATCGATATGATGGTTCACTATTTTACTAAGATGTGTATGTTTAATTATATATATATGATTTGTATATCAGGTTGCTCAATTATAATTTGTTGAACCATGAACTGTTAGTTTGTTAGTTGTTGCATATAAAATCGTAAAGAAATTATGTTATAAATTTTATGCTTAAATGTATTAAGTTTTAGGTTCTGTTAGCAGGACCATTACACATGGTAATAGAGCCATGGTTTAAAATATGGAGCCAAGGGCCTACCTACCCACCCATCCTCTTAACTCTGGATAGAAAGCTAAGTTGTGTGTCCTATAAACAACCCTGGAACTCTCTAAAAACTCTAAAACTTGTTGACCTGTACAATGAAATCCATGAAAGGGGTTATGTAACAGAAATGGTTTGACACACATTAACACTCTGTATATAGAAAATATAAGGGAGTGTGTACATAAATGTATACAAATCTGGGCCAAGCTCCACCTCCACCTAACTTGCAAGCCAAGCACACATTTTTTTAACACATATCTATATATAAATAATATGCACATTGAGAATGTAAATGGTATAATAATATACTTATTGAAGTGTTAAATAAATTTTAACACTTGCTTCAAATAAACAAACCTATGTAAACAAATATATTTGTATACATATATTTTGCCCAAGTATTTCTAAAACAGATTTATAAATAAACATTTTAGGTAAACATATAAAAATATAAAAATATTTATATATATTATTTTTTTTTCATACAATTTGATATCGGTGTTATCAGTCTATGTTTGGTCATCTTATAGTTGTATGGATTATACCAATCAATATAGGGGGATATAGATATACGCAGGCACCTATTTCAGAGGCCTAGATATTTTTATAACACAAGAAGCTAGGTGCTCGAGGGAGATCTATACCCCAAGAAAGGCGAGGTCCTGTGCCTTATTACTCTGTGTAAGGCTAAAGAATGACAACACATATATAATAAACCAGATCTATTAGCTCTGGATCCAGGGTTGAATTGGATTTACGCAAATCTCAAACCTCTGTTATACTAAAACAAAGTAAGGTAGGGTATAACTAATATGGGATGGGCAGATCCTTAAAGAAAGGGCCCTATTTGAAATATTATCAGTTACAATCAGAGTATATAACTCTGATTACGAGGCAGATGAGCCAGCCAAAATCTACTTATATTTCTGTACACTGAAGAAAAAAAAAGAGATTACCCATATCTAAAGCATACAAAAAAAAAATAATAAGCAAAATTATTGGGCCTGCGGGTCAATCTCCAAATTCGAGACCAACACTGAGGGCAAGCACCTGCACCAACGCACAACACAAGTTAGTATACCAGCTAGCACCATAATATCAAATCAAATCCCAGCACCAAAGCCAAGCACCAAGATAGCAAGGGAGCATAGTGTAAGTAAATTATATATATATATATATATATATATATATATATATATATATATATATATATATATATATATATATATATATA
>ML803979.1:1388-19941 GCA_009831015.1 Picea engelmannii | reverse complement strand
ATAATGGAATAGCATCGTTATAGAAAGGTAAGGATAACAGTCAGTTTAGGGTTTAGACGTTCGAGAAATAGGAGCACAGCCACTCCCAAGACTTGAACCCTTTACTCGAACTCTCGGTCCCTTCTTGTACCTACACCAACGTATAGCACAAAGCCCAAACACCGAGTTGTAGAGGAAGCCTTTGTGCTCTACGAATCCATAGGTGCACTACGCACTAGCATCAAGCACCCACGAGTCCTTATCATGCACTACGCCATAGAGAATAGACACAGTAGAAAATCCATCCTGGCCGAGAGAACAAACACGGTAGAAAATCCACCACACTAAATTTGTCACTTTAGGCTGCCCACAACACCAGCCATTCCCTGGTAGGCCAAACCTCTTCCGCATATGAATCCTCCAAAACCCTGCGAGAGCACAAATTGTGCACGGCGCGTCCATACCCATACCCACCGAGCGCACACAACCACCAAGGAGAGCCCACAAGGGCACGACTGTGTCGCACATTATTGCATCTAAAAAAAAAAAACCAGCTAACAACGCATATAAGTCACCAAAGAAAAACAAAAGCACCAGGCGTACACAAATACAATGGGAGGGGGGCATGTAGGTGCTGAATGGGAAAACCCTTACTAGAGTGCAGAGAAGGGAGGCGGTCAAATGATAGGCGAAGCAAGGGTTGGGCACGTAGAGTTTAGGGTTAAGATAGAGAGCCTGGGAGGTGTGTAGGGTTTTAGGCAGTGAATCGATGGTGGGGGGAGCACGTGGGCCTCATGCGAGGACCCACGATGCCCATTTCGAATTTAATTTTTTTAATTTTTTTAATTTTATGTAATATTTTTAATTTTATGTAATATTTTTAATTTATTTTATTTTTATTTTATTTTAATTTAATTTTATTATTATTTATTATTATTATTGTTGTTGTTTAAATTATATTAGATTTGAATATAAATTGTTTTAAATTAGTTAAATTTGAATAGATTAAAAAAAAAAAATATTATAAATATTTAAATTATGTATATATATTTAAATTATATATTTTAAATTAATTTAAATTATAGATTTAAATTTAGGTTTAAACATATATAAGTTCATTAGTTTAAACATAGATTTAAATTTAGGTTTAAACATATATAGGTTTAAAACTAAGGTGATTAACTCATTAGTTCTTAATAATTAATCAACATTAGGTTGAAAATCACATTAATTAGTTTTAAACGAAAAGTTTAAGGACTTAGACCAAGATAAGCAGGAGGGGGTTTCATGCACGCTAGGAAAGTAAGCTAGAGGAATTGACGAGTGTGGTGCGATGCTAGCATAGCTACCAAGAGAGGGAGTCAGTAGTTTTCTTAGGCAGTGACACCAAGCTTAGATGCTTTAACCCTAACCT
Source organism: Picea engelmannii (assembly GCA_009831015.1). NCBI lineage: Eukaryota > Viridiplantae > Streptophyta > Pinopsida > Pinales > Pinaceae > Picea > Picea engelmannii. The sequence goes on along the minus strand of ML803979.1, from coordinate 18,548 downwards.
AGCCACCTCCCCTAAAGAGAATAACGCATGTTTACAGACAAGTAAAAAAAACTTATGCCTAACCCTGTTTTCTAGTTTAAGTTGCGCAAATGTGAAATGTCCTTGAACTCACTTGACCACTTTGGTTGATGCAAATTAAATTATACAGGATGGTTAGGACTCAAGGAAATTGAGGCAGAGGGACATCATCGTAGGGACCGCAAGCGCCGCCACCACCATCGCCTGAACTAGCTCTCATACTGCGCTCTTTGGAGGCCATAAATGAGACTTTAAAGGGGTGTCAACCAACAGGGATTGAAGTGGAGCCCCCACCATATGGAACCGGTAATCCAGAAGCATCGAGGGATTCAAGGGGAGGACCTCCACCCGAAAACATCACTAGAGAACTACAGAAGATCAAACTTTCGAAGTTTGTCGGGGGTCGTGCCAGTGAACTTGTTGAGGCATGGTTGGAAAGCATGACAAGGTGTTTTGCCTTAAGAGACTATGCGTCCACTTCAAAGGAGAAGATAACAATTTTTCAGTTGAGAGACAGTGCCTTGAACTGGTGGGGCAACCTAGAAAGGCAACTGCATATTACCCCAGACACCGTATCTTGGGAACTTTTCGAGGAGAGGTTCTGAAGGAAATATCTACCATCTTTCTATGAGGAACAACAAGTGGGAGAATTTCATACTGTAGTACAGGGAAACAAGACCGTAGAAGAATATGAGATCAAGTTTATGGAATTGGTCAAATATGTTTCATACATGGATAATGACCAACGACAAGTAGAACATTTTGTGTATGGGTTAAACCCTAAGATAAGGGCTATGGTGCGGATGTGGAAACTGTCTTGAGTAGAAGAAGTAGTGGAAAATGCGCGTTATGCGGAGGAACACATGAACTTAAATGGAGGTACGAGACCGACCTTTCTGCATCATCTTGGATTTGTGGGGAAGGCCCCTAGGACATTTCCCAGGGGATGGGGATCAAGGCCACCTCCATATGGTAATAGAGTCACACCAAGGATAGTAGCTGGAGGGATTTCAATGGCAGCAAGTGCAGCATCCCGTTCATCACCAACGATGCAGGCAAGTCCACGGCCATCTCAAGGAGCAACTAGTAGGGGCAAGGGTTCCAGGGGAAGGAACTCATTTCAGAGATAGTCACAGAATAATGCGCAGGTTCAATCTCGTGTTACTTGTTGGGGATGTGGAGGACCCCATTACTAGCGTGACTACCCAGAGTTACAGTTAGGATTTGTGCATAGAGAAGGAAAGGCCCCGATGGGAAGAGCAAGTAGTAGCCACCAGATTTATGCAGCAGTTAATAATCACCAGGAAGAACATTAATCCACGGTGGTGGAGTCATCAGGTACTCTAAATCATATCAATATTAAGATTTTATTTGATTCCGGTGCTACAGATAGTTTCATTTCACCATCTGCATTAGAAAAGAGTGGGTTGGCAGCCTACGAGCACGATGAATTTAAACAAGTCGAGATGGCTTTGGGGGAAAAACAAGCGGTAGGACCTAGCATTGATAATTGTATAGTAGACCTGAGAGTGTGTACTACCAGGTTGAAGGTTTACGTTACTGCTCTCGGGGCATATGACCTAATCATTGGAATGGATTGGTTAGAATCCCATCGAGCTATGGTAGATTTTTTCGCAAAAAGGGTGCTTTGTGTTGACGACGAAGGAAGGCCAATAGAGATCCAGGGTGTACAAAGAAAGGTGTCTCTACGCTTTATCTCAACTATGAAGGTTAAGTTGTGCATGAGGCAAGGGTGTCAACTGTATGTAGTGGAAGCAATGAGTAAAAGGAAAGGACCCTCCTTAGATCAGTACCCAGTATTGTCAGAGTTTAAAGATGTTTTTCTAAATGAGTTACCAGGGTTACCTCTTGAGAGGGAGATCGATTTTATTATTGAGCTAAAACCTAGTACAGAACCAATTTCCAAGACTCCATATCGGATGACAGTGCCAGAACTTTGTGATTTGCAAATACAGTTGAAAGATCTACTGGACTTAGGGCTAATAAGGCCCAGTGTCTCACCTTGGGGTGCACCAGTAATTTTTGTAAAGAAGAAGGATGGTTCCTTACAACTGTTTATATATTGCAGAGACTTGAACCATGCTATAGTGAAAAATAGGTACCCAATGCCACGGATAGATGATCTCTTTGATCAGATGAAAGGAGTAGTGGTATTCTCAAATATTTATTTGCAATCAAGGTATCACCAGTTAAGGATTAAGGAAGGCAATATTCCTAAAACTGCCTTTCAAACTTGGTTTGGGCATTATGAGTTCCTTGTAGTACCTTTCAGATTGACCTATGCACCAGCAGTATTCATGAGCCTCATGAATGGTGTATTCTGGAAATCCCTAGACCACTTTGTACAAGTCTTTCTAGATAATATCCTCATCTATTCCAAGAATGAAAGAGAACATGAGGAACAATTGCGAGTGGTGTTGTCTTTCCTTAGAGAGAAAAAATTGTATGGGAAGTTTTCAAAGTGTTCCTTGTTCCAGAAATAAATTCAATATTTAGATCATATTATTTCCAGTGAAGGAATCTCTGTGGACCCAGAAAATGTAAAGGCCATTATGGAATGTCCGGTTCCGAAAAATGCTCATGAGGTAAGAAGCTTCATGGGGCTAGCAGGTTATTATCAGAGATTTGTGGAAGGGTTCTCTAAAATAGTGAAACCCATCACCACTTTGAGCGCAAGGGGGTTAGGTATGAATGGACAGAAGAATGTGATAGTGCAGTCATCAAGCTTGAAAGGTTACTAACTAGTGCACCAATTCTACGAGTGTCAGATATGGGAAAGAACTTCACAGTCTACACGGATGCCTTGAAGCAAGGGTTGGGGGTCATGCTAATGTAGGATGGAGGAGTGATAGCTTATGCATCAAGGAATATGGAGAAACACAAGGAACTTTACGCTACTCATGATTTAGAGTTGGCAGCTGTAATGCTAGCTCTGAAACTTTGGAGGAACTATCTAGTAGGCCGAAACTTTGAGCTCAAAACTGACCATCAAATTTTAAAACATCTCTTCACTCAAAGGGATCTGAATGCTAGGAAAAGGCGATGGAGTGAGTTCATGAGTGAGTATGATTTTGGTATTTCATATATCAAGGGAAAAGAGAATGTGGTCATGGATGCCTTGAGTAGGAGACCATGTGTCTTCTCCTTGGTACCCTTAAAAGTCAATCTGAGGGAACGTGTGTTGACGCAACTCCTTGGAGACAGTTGATATTTAAAGGTTACTTCAAACCTCTAGAGTGGGAGGTAATTAGATCCAAAGTATGAAGGATATAGTCTAGAAGCAGACGAACTGTTAAGATATCAAGGAAGGATGTACATCCCCGAAAGTGGGGATATTCGAAGCGTCATACTGAAGGAAGCCCATAGAGCACTTTATTGTGTACATCTGGGTGTGAAGAAGATGTACGCAGACATGAGGAAGCTCTGCTTCTGGGTAGGCATGAAGCACGATGTAGTCCATTTTGTCGCCAAGTGCCTAGAGTGTCAAAAAGTGAAAGCCAACCACCATGACCCAGCAAGCCTCCTACAACCACATGATGTTCCTATGTCTAAGTGGGAAGTCATCTCTATGGATTTTGTTATGGGGTTGCCGCTCACATATCATAGACACAATGCCATTCTTATGATAGTTGATAAGTTAACCAAGAGTGCTCATTTTATTCCTATTAGATACACTTACGATGTCACTGATGTGGCACGCGTGTTTGTAAGTGAGGTCATGCATTTGCACAGGATACCTAACAAGATCATTTCAGATAGGGACTCCATATTCACTTCTAGGTTTTGGACAAGTTTGCAGTTAGCGTTGGGGACTCAGTTGAACTTAAGCACAATTTATCATCCTGAAACAGATGGGAAAACAGAGAGAGTAAATCAAGTCATGGAAGACATTCTTAGGATGTATGTCATGGATAATCAAACCCATTGGGAGAAGTACCTACCTTTGGTTGAGTTCGCCTACAATAACAGTTTTCATAGCTCCATTGGAATGCCACCCTATGAAGATCTGTATGGAAGGCCATGCAGAATGCCATTGAGTTGGGAGAGGTTAGAAGATCGAGTAACAGTTGGGCCAGAATTGATTCAAGAGATGGAGGAATAGGTGATTCAGATTAGGAAGAGACTAAAGGAAGCGCATGATAGAAAGAAAAGTTATGCGGATGCACACAGGATCGACTGAAGTTATAAAGTGGGAGACCAAGTTTTCATTCGTATCAGACCCAATAAGAGTACCATTCATTTCAGGAAGGGGACAAAGTTGTCACCTCGATTTATAGGAACACTCATAATTCAAGAGAAAATTGGACTCGTTGCCTATCGTCTCGTACTGCCACCCCACTTACATAAAACTCATAATGTTTTTCATGTATTTGTTCTACGTCATTATGTTGTTGATGAATCACATAAACTAAATTGGAAGGAATTACAGGTAGCGGACGTAGGAACCCTCACGGTAGAACCGTTACGCATATTGGACCGTAGATTCCGACAGCTCAGGAACCGTCTGGTAGACCAAGTTAAGGTCCAGTGGGACAAATATAGTCTAGGATCTACTACTTGGGAGGATGCCGAGACATTACGACAAGATTATCCCTCACTTTTTTTACCACCTCGAGAATATGTTTCTTGAAGTTTGGGTGTATGTACACCACCTTTTGACTTAGACATCTAGGATTACATGAGGCCTAAACACCTTTATTTTCTATTCACAGTGAAACTATTAAATGATACACTTGAACTTTTAAGACGTATGAACCTTTATGAATGTTTAAATGTATTTGAATGATGTTGGATATGATGTGATCTACTATGTGAATGTAAATTCTATGAATGTTTAATTGTTATTGATGATGATGGATATGATGTGATATGTTGTGTGAATGAGAATCCTATGAAGGTTTAATGCTATTTGAATGATGATGGATATGATGCAATCTATTATGTAAATGATAATTCTATGAATGGGTAACATTATTTGAATTATGGGATATTATGAGATCTATTTCTAACTTGAAAACTTTGATGATAAAGTTGTTGGTACGCAGATACCGAATTGAAATTATGGTTGTGTGCAATTACATGATGATAATGCATATAAATGTACGAGTTTGTGTTACAGACTAATCTGTAGGTTATGGGCTATGAAATAGCCAAGGGATAATACTGACGAAAGTGGATGTCATGACCACTGGATGAGAAACAATATGGTATGAATCTTTGTATGTGAAATTATATTGGTTGGATACATTACTATGATATGTGGACCAGTGTAGGATTTTAGGAGGTGAGACTGCCCCAAACTGAATAAACGATGACAAAACTCCCAGCAACATGGTTCCACTGTATATTCCATTGTAGGGTGTGGACCCTAGTCCTGTTAGGAGGGGTGGAGGCATTTCCCACCGTGTATCCTCCAAAACCTAAAGTCATGGGAGGATGGTGTTAGATCACGCTCCCCTAGACATGTGATGATGACTGTCAGTTGCCTACTGGGAAAGCTTGGTCAAGATAGTGACACTTCCACTTACGAGTTCTATTTGGAGTGAGGTCAATATAGTTTATGCTCCAAGATAGTCAAGTAGAGGAAGGATAGGAATGGAAGATGGAAGTAAGTTAGGGAGGAAGGATGAGTAGAAATAGTTGAGAGTGTATGGAGATTTGTCTTATGGTGGAATTTATTTTTTTTCCTTCTGAAAAGAAAATGGGTATATATGAATATTCATAATTATGTAACTAAACTACAATTGTCTAAATAACATTGTTGAGCTAGATAATTTTAATTAAAGGATTTCGCAAACATTTGATTGGTTTATTGTCTTTTATAAAATGAATAGTCTTGTCGAATGGATTGGATGCATATGGAAATTACTATAGAGATGATAGTTATTGTTATTAGTACATGCACGAGACTTGTATGTACTAGCTACACATGCATTTCTTGCACACGTACACTAGTATGTATGAGTTTTCTTGGCTTACTTACTAATAATGTCGATTATTTGTTATGAATGTGTGAACCATGTTTCTTTTCCCTTGTATCATAAAATACTTTAAACTTTGGGATGAAGTTTCCTGAAGGGTGGGTGTATGTAACAACCCTAGTTAAATAACTAATTGTCAAAGTTAAATAATTGTTTAAGGTTTATTAAGTTTAATTAATTAAATAATTAATTGTCCTAATGTATATTAATTAATTAACTATCATTTATTAATAATAATATTTATTTATTGTTTAATGTATATTAATTAATTGATTAATTAATTAATTAACTCATTAAATATTTGGGTAATGAATTAAAGATTAATAAATTTTAATTTATTAAAAGAAAACATAACGTAATGCAGGAGGGAACCATTAAGGAGAAGGGGATAAGGTGGTTGGCATTAAATGGAGGGATAAGGTGGATGGCATTGAATGAAGGGAGGAGGCAGTGAATGGAAGGAGGATATGAGGGGGTAGAGGCATTCGAGAGAGGGGACTTTTGATTTTGGGGGGGAGGAAGCATTATTTTGATATTAAGGGACTGTATTTTTCTGGTTTTGAGTTTGGTGGACTGTTACAGGGGAGCATCGGTTGCTAGGAGTTTTGGGCTCAGGGGCTAGGAATCCTCACGGAATATTAGAGATAGGGAGCTGAATAGGCTATATTCCTAGCTAGTAGGGAGGAAAAATTCGGTTTTGGGCAGAGTAGCGAGGACAAATGGAGTTGGGGAAACAACATCACTGAGAGGTATTTATGTCATTATCGATATGATGGTTCACTATTTTACTAAGTTGTGTATGTTTAATTATATATATATGATTTGTATATCAGGTTGCTCAATTATAATTTTCTGAACCATGAACTGTTAGTTTGTCAGTTGTTGCATATAAAACCGTAAAGAAATTATGTTATAAATTTTATGCTTAAATGTATTAAGTTTTAGGTTCTATTAGCAGGACCATTACATAGCTACAACTTCCAAATGTAAAGGGAGAGATAAACCTGAAAGAGGAAGATACAATCCTCCAATATCAAGAGAGATTTGAAATCTCCATCCTTTCCCCTTCCTTCCACCCAATAATATATGATAGATAATAAAACTTCACATTAAATCATCACCATCAACCAACCATCACATAGAACCCGATAATGCTTACTGAGACTTCTTCAATTTCTACAATTATTAAATTCTTGGAATACTCTGATCCTATAGATAATATTACTCAATTTATTCTGTAAAACTTCTACAAGTTTCACTCCTTGAATCCTCCCCAAAAAGAAGTTATAGAGAGAATGGTAGACCTTGTTCAATTCTAGTTTATTTAGGAGACCAAACTTGTAAAGAATTCCCCGCACTCAATATTTAACATCAGATTCTGAAACTCACACACAATAAACTACAGTGAGTACTCTTTCCAATGAAAATTTTCCCACTTCGTGTGGACTGTCTATGAAGAAGTTATGACTATTTTAACCAGAACACATGTTTATTGACTAGCTTCAGGACTGGTCAAAATACCTATCTTCCACAGAGTGTGTCTCCATCATTGTAGTGAATCAAGAGTTGAAACGTTTACCACAGGTTCCTTGATATGTCTTCTAAATACCATAGCAATTTCACCATCTGAATCGTTCTAGAAAACAAGTTATAGTGAAAATGGTAAGATGACCTGAAAATAACATACCTTAGAACACATCACCAAAAGACTTCATCCTCCCTTGAAATCTGGCCTTCTTTACTTCCGATTTCCTCTTAAATTCGACTTGTGTTTCAAATAAATGTATAATGGTATTTATTTATACCATTTATGTCACTTCCTTTTAATATTAGGGCTGACCTCACAATTTCTTATTTTGTAATTCTTTTCTTTAATTATCTTTAGGGCCTACATGTACTTCCTTGTTCAATTCACTTTGTCATATTCAAAAATTCATTTCTCCTCAACCATGAGGATCCATGTGACATGCCACATACCACTGGAAACAAAATGATGTATACTATCCATCCATGCGTGTTGTATCTACATGTGCATTTTCCTTCATGTCCAAATACCTTCATCAATCTTGCGGTCCAAAACCCATGACTAGGGTTGACATCAATGAAAACAACCAATCTTCCAACATAGATGACTACCTATAAGGGGGAGGTTGAAATTAGTATAGTCTATTCTAAAGGCCATTATTTTGCTTGAAACTCCTTGGCCTATATCTCAAAATGTATCTTAGAAAAAATAAAAAGTATGTTTTAAATTCCTTTGGTCAAGAAGAGAGGAGAATGAGGGAATCCCACAGGTAAAGTGGAATATTATAACAAGACCAAAGGAGGAAGGTGTATGGGGTATGAAGAACATTCCCCTTATTAGTGGTTCTTTGGAAACCAAGAGATTATGGAAGATTCTTAATTAATAAGGTCTATGGAGGACAATTATTGAACAAAAGTACGTAAGGTCAAGAACTGTCATTGAATATATGAGGAACCTAAGGAAAAATATAAAAATTACCTCAATCCAATGGAAGGCTCTAGTCTAGTCATTTCTCATGATTGGGAATCATTTGGCATATAAAGTGAGAAATCATGAGAAGGTTGAACTGGTGTTGACTATATCTTGGATTGTGGATAAAGGATAATACTACGAGATGAAATGATTAGATTTATTTGGGATAGTGGAATTTATACCCTCAATAACATGGGGTATCCTCTTTCTACAAATATTTTTCAGTAAGGATGGAAGAGTGCATATCTAATAGGATTTGAAGGAGATTAGGAAGTTCAATGGAATTCTTATACATAAAGCCTTAGGAGGGGACATATCAAGTGAAAGGATGATTTCAAAACCCTTTCATGGGAAAATAACAAAGTTTGGCATGAATATACATCTCACATTGGATATAAAACTATGATTGATACAAATATTCAAAAGCCTATTTGGTTGTGGAAGCAAATTTGGAAATTAAAATGTCGAAAAATATAAATTGCATTATTTTCTTGGAAAAAAAATATGGGTAATGAGAAACAATGTGTATGTGTGTGTTGAGAGAATAAAAAACGTTAATTTTTTGTTATAGATTCTAATTCAAATTTTTGTCCTTTGTAGGGTTATCACATGCTATAAAATATGAATCTTAATATATAAGTTATGCAAGTGTGAAGGAATCCTACATAAGGTGAGTGGATGAACAATAACTTGGTGGAAGAAATGGAAGCTAGTGCTCGGCATGAATGTTTTAAATGCCCCAATGCTCAACCTAATTAGTTATTGTTTTGGTTTTGAAAAAACAGTTGCTATAGTTGTACCCCGAAGCCATATTGATAACCTAAGTAGTCATTATTTTGGTTTTGATGGAGGTGGATAGGAGAGTGGAAACTACAGTTTCACCTTGAAGCCCAAGCCTCGCCTAAGTAGTTGGTGTGGTGGTTTTGATGGAACAATTTCTTAGACATTATTATTCTAGAAGAATGGATATGTAGGTGAATATTCAATGAAAAACATACAATTTACTATGAAAACTTGTAAAATTTGGCGAATGTTGTTGATACAAGAATATTTTGTGTAAAAAATGATGGAATTTTTAAAGTGAAAATGGCGAGTTAGCAAATTTAATTTTTGAAAACAAAAGGACCAAAGAATAGCTAATTGGCGAAAATCCGCCCCTAAAAAATACCCTCGTTGAGGTGTAGTACAATATCACTCTCATATATATTCGATATCTTTATTGTGTTTGTGTGAAGTTTTGACTTATTCCATGATTGTTATGGTGGATGGATATATATTGCAAGCATAAAGTATTTCCATATATAGGTGAGAGGGTTTCTACAAGTTTAGACTAGTCCAACGGATAGGTATGAAAAACTTCTAGACTACTCTAAATATCCCATGGATTGGTGTCCAATATTTCTCAATACGCTTTCACACTTTTATTTTTTAGGTGAATATTGTGGTCATGTTTCAATAGGAAACAATGTGGGGAATGGTTTAGAGAAAACATTAGAATTTCCAGCAAAAGTGGAAAGAGACTACTGACCCTTATCTTGCATGTAGGATATAACAAATTCCATTATGGCTATCCTTTAGAATGGTATCAACCTATAGGAGGAACTATGGATGAAGTAGAAGGAACACATGTTTCTACTATGAACATTGAAGGATGGAGTAAAGTGGAGAATGTTCTCAATCACCCAATTCTTCAAGAGTCATATTGGAAGGATTCCATGGTGATTCTTGGTGTGATCCATTCATAACAATATTCAAACAAATGGGGTGATAGTTCATGGAAAAATCTATACTTTCTTTGTTTGGATTTTATCAGAGTAGGATTAGATCTTGAAACCATTAATAGAGTGAAGAGGGTTGATAAAATTTACATGGAAAGATCAGAGGAACCAAAAGAGAGAAGGGTGAGGAAACTTGTGAACAAAATGAAATCAAGAGTGAGGATTGTTTTGGTGGGATCCTATGGTGGATAAAACGTTAGAATATTTTGGCAAATCCTAAATTGGAAAATTCCATGGCCTACAAATCTAAGACTATTCCCTTAATAAAAATACAAAAGATCTGGTCTCTAAATCTTGGGTATTGACCATTCTTTTACCTTTTAGTAAGAGGTTTGACTACTCAATAGTTTCTATCTGAAGAATATTTGAATAGGGTCCTGAAGGGGAGATGGTTCTTGGGAACGACCTTTCTATCAATGAATCCATTTTTGATGTGTTTTGATTTGTGGTCATAGGTGTCTAAAAGAATGTAGATATGGGTTATATTTCCAAGGTTTCCCATGGAGATGTGATATGTCAATGTTCTAAATGAAAAAGACAATTCATTGGGAAGAGTGGTAGACATTGATGAATCCTTCAAGGTAAGCACCTATCATACAATGGTTATAATTTTAGTATAAGTTGACATTGGTGAATACTTAGCTAATATTATGGAGATAGTGGTAGGACATATTGTCCATACTCAATTTTTGGACTACTACAAAATTCCTTTTAGATGTGTGTGATGTCATGTCTATGGTCATATTGAAACAAATTATTATTTACCTTTTGCAACTAAGGTGTGGTGAAAGAAAGCAAGGGTTAGGGAGTCAAAATACGTCATTAAAAAATTACCAGTACATTTCAAAGCGGAGCCATATCATGATGTTGAATTAGTCTTCATTTAACAAGATTTGGCCCAAAGGGATAACTTGCAGATGTTATGTATAATAGAAGATAATATATTTGAGATGGAAGTTAGAGAGTTAGAGAATACCAAGCTAGGATCCCAAGAAATATAACCAAAATGTGAAGAAGTTTATGTTTCTAAGGTTTGTGACTAGATTTCAAACAAATCAAGTATGGGTCCAGTTGGAACTCCATCACATTTAGCCATGGAATATGTTGTACCAATTCTTGAAAAGGTAACGGGTAGTGGTTATAATAAGTCAATTGACATAAAGGGTCATATACGGGTTTAGGAGTGGACCCTTTAAATGAGACATGCCCTAAAATAGTAAAGATAAAATATCTATTGGACCATGCATAAGAGAAACCTTAAAAGAGATTCAATAGGGGAATAAAAAATCCGTAATAGGGATCCTTAGTGTAAGAAAAACCCCTTTGGAGGGTTTAAAATGATTGTTTCATCCATAAATAAAAGAATTTCCCTAGATAGGTTAGTGTATATTCACAATCCAATTATAATATTGTTTTAAGAAACATCCATTAAATTTTTAATAATCTCATAACAATTTATAAACATTAAACATAACCAAAATTGATGGCTATATAAACTATGCTGAAAGGATAAACCACACCTGGTCTGATGAACTAGTTGGCATAGTTGGAATGGTTTCCCTCACATACTCCTCTTAAACTATCTGACCCTTTATTTTTCCTGAGCTTCCCTCACTCGACGAAGAAAGATCTTAAAGTACCTACCAAAATCATTCAACCTCCATAATTATCTACAAAATCAATACAAGTCATATTTGTAGCACATTATTTACTCTAAGATGCATTTTTGTGAGAGTGTCCGAACATAGCTTAATGATCTCCTCTTGGTTTCAAGAATAATTTATTGGAGCCACGCATCTAATATTGGATCAAATGACCTCCCTTGATTTGAAGTAGTAGCAACAAAGTCAACATTGACTTTGTTGTTGCTCTATTGGATCGAAGGAGGTTTGCTCTAAGAATAAATGACTCCAACAAATGATTCTCTACTGAACAAGGCTAACCATGTGAAGGTGGAAGCTCTTATGGCTCCTCCCCCCCCTACCCTCACTTCATTCTCAATTCCCCAATACCTAATCTATTTTATACTAGAAAATATTCATTAAAAATATTCAAAGCTGATAGAATGTGATTGTAAATCAATGCAAGAAAGCTAAGCTAAAATAGATACAAAGTTGTTTGATTTCAATTTTCTTTGAACATAAAAACTAACCATCTATATTTCATTTTTTTCCAACATGAGTACAAAAAATTATTTCATAGAAAATAGATTTTATAAATAGTTATTAAAATATTGTACATAATCATTTAGCTTTAGCCGACCTCTTCTTCTTAGCTCTAAAATTCCTAAGCATTTCATCAATATCAATGTTTTCGTTCTCTCGATGCTCCTCAAAATATGATTATTCTTGCATCCTCTCACGCATATCACGCCTATTTGTGGGTACTCATGGGGTAATGGAGGTTGTTGTGATGAGGCATCACCTAGAAAAGAAAAAAATATAAAATTTAGATGGACAATTTTTACACATCATTGAACTAGTTTAGTAATATTAAAAAAATACCTCCAATGTCATTATTTACCTAGTGCACTTGTAGACACTATTGGAATGGTTTCCCCCGTGTTCTCCTCTTCAACTGTATGACCCTCAAGTACAACATTCTCTGCCATTGAAACCAAAAAATTTATAAGGACAATCATAAATGTATAAGTAAAAAAAAATAGAAGTACAAAATGTATAACTATGAAATTATTAAGTATATGATTAAAATACAACTATATTACCGTCATGTTCCTTAGTCATAGCACCATCATGGGGCTTCACCCTAGTGGAATGGGACTACACGAGAGAACCATCTTTTGGTTGCATACCACTATCAATGCACTGCTCTCTTATGCTACTATTGGGTTGGTTGACAGTGTTTCTCCCCTAATTAAAACAAGGTTGTAACACATTAAATTTAGCGATGATATCAAACATGAATATATTATATTAATAATTGAAGGTCATTTTGGACTGAATTTTATTTACCTTATCCTACAAAGTGGTTCTTGGTAACTTCCCCAAGAGTTTCTGGTGTTCAATGACAACTTTATAGCCATACTTGTAACCAAGATGTAGGTTTTCCTTCGTGGTTTCAGTACCGAACTCATCACCCTGCATTGCATAAGAGTGTGTACTTTTAATGTTGTTGGATTCAATTACCTAAAAGTTTAAAGGTGATAAAAATAATATATTTGGGTACTTACAATTCATGACTGCAACTTCAAGTAGCCGCCCTGGCTTAGCCTCTGCTGGCCACATCTGGCAAGAATTTCTTTCGTTTCCTTTTACGTGTCAGTCAACCTATCATCAAAATTTGCAAGTATGTTAATATATACCACACTTTTATTTAGATCTAAAAAAAATTATAGGTATTGAATTGAAATTCTAATTTACCTTATGGGACTAGAGGGTGTTTTTCCTTCATCTGTCAATTTCTTCTCTTTTGCATCCTCAATGAGGTCATTCCATTCCCTCTTTGGAATCATCAGAGGACACTCATACCTATCGTTTTGTTTCAAGTGATTCGTATAGGTTTCCTGAGTATATTTTAAATATTGGTGAGTTGCGGAGGTGGTCAAGGTTTTATTTAATGTGTCTACACCAAAAAGGACTTCAACATAATCCATCAATTCTTTTTTGAGGTTGTAATTTTGGGAATTCCACCTCTCCCGTATGGTGGGCCCAAAAATTAGCAATGCCTTTTTATCCAAGGACCTATAAAAATAATTGTTCCCTACACGCAAAGATATTATATGATTATTAATTTAAAAATAATAATTTAGATGATTTATGTTTGTCTACATAGAGAACATGAAACAATTAAAATCTTAAAAATTACCCGCGACTTTAACTTGATTTAATGGAATCCCTTCCTTCTTGACCATAAATTTTCCCTTAAGGGTCCTCATGCTAGTCACATGTCTTTCTTTAGGAAAAGAAACCATATAGTTGGAAAACTCATCAGCCTCATCTTCGTCACCACATCTAGAGCCTACGTGTGTGGCTTCCTGGGGGCATGTGTCATGGCTCCAAACTAACGGTGTGGAAGGTGGAGATATGAATAGATGCATCTTGGCAGGTATACAAGGGCTTGTGTCTGTACCCTATGGAATATGTGCAACACAAATACTACCGACACCATGCATGCCAAGGTTAACATGATCCAAAAATCTCTATCCAAGAAAGAAAACCTTTTTTCGTTTAGATAATGTAAAAGTTAAAAATCAAGATTTCATAATTGATCTTATGACATAAAAATAAAACCACTTGAAATTATGGTTATTACCTTATATGTGTTAAGACTTTTCATAACTTCTCTGATCCTTTCTTCGATTTCATGAGTTTGATCTAGAATTTCTAACAAGTGAGTCAGTTCTGCATTCACTTGATTGATCTTTTTTTTATTAATAGCATAGGGTCAGGGGATGCATACAAAATCCTTTTTCCGAGAGAATCATCATCAACATCATGGCCTGTCGACTACATATTTCAACAAAATAAATGCTATTTCACTTATGTAAACAAATAAAATAATTGATCGCCACAGAAATAAAATGCGCATTAAATGAAATTCAAAAATTGTTGTTCGTTTACCTATTCTGAGGCTATTGATTTAACACGATCATCCTGTCACATTACAATAAAATTAGAACCATGATCATGATCATGAGAAATAAATTCAAATGTATGAGAAATAAAGTTAGTTCATGAATACTCATAGGACAAAAACATGTCATGCTAAAAACATAAAAGTAAAGAGTGACTAAAGAACATAATGAAAATCATAAAATATAAGAGTCATTGTTTACAGGTTGGGTAAAATAGCATACATACCACCCCCATAATAGAAAAATCCATATCTATTTTATTCAAATTGTAATCAATCAATAACTCTTCCCCTACAACCATTGATTTTATTGCACATACTAATACACGGTTTCCTTCACGCCCCTCAAATACGCAATTGGGTTTCTTATTTGTGGTCGTGGGCTGTGTATTGTTTATAAACCCTGCAATATTCCCCGTCGCTTTTGGCCTTTCGTCAATATAGATAGTTTCTCCTTTATTTTTATCATTGTCTTTTAGTTGTATATAATTTGCAGCCAAGCCATATCTTCGCATACTTTTTGTATATTGGACTATTCATATCCAGTATTTGTATATATAACAGGGTCCAAAATACTCCATCAATTCAGTTAATCCTCCGCAATAGACTTTTATGACATTCATGGAAAATATTCCCAAACCATGTAATGACGATGGAGCAATCCGGTATATCCTTTTGCTTAAACAAAAATCAGTGTTTATTTGAGGAAGATCCTTGGGTACCCATCATTTCAATATATGTTTGTACATGAAGGGAACCTCGATGTTGTCTATTCTCTCATGATCATAAGAACATGATCCTCCTTTTTCAAGAAAACATTCCATGCATCTATGGAATTTTCTTCTCATCTTCTCACCTCTAGTTGATCTCTTCCATTTAAACCTATTAGATGTCTCACTTTCCTCTATTATACTTGAACTTCCCTCACTCAATGAAGATAGATATGACAAATACATGTTTTATTGTATGTCTACATGCTATGTACCAGTGGCCTATACAAAAAGTTCGTGAAGACGAGATACTAACATGCTATGTATCAGATGCAAGATGTAGAAATGGTGGAGGAACTAGTAAGGGAAATGGATCCACTTGCTAAGATCACTTTGGCATATTAGTATTATGTGGTTTAAGTGTGGGATGCAAGAGGCAACAATGTTACCCTCATGGATCCCTTTGGCATATTAGTAGATGATCCCTTTGTCATATTAGTAGTATGTGGTTTGAGAAAATTTGGTGATAGTGAGAACTCTTTAGTGGAATTGATTATGTCTTGATTGTTATGTGGGACTTCATATTTCAAAGTGCAATTTGGGAGCCGACGATTGGAATTTTTACCAGGGAAAAGTTTGATTCCTTGGATTCAATAGATCTGGTATAGCATGGTGTTGGAAAGTCCTATTTCTTTGAATAATTAGTTTCCAATTGATTGTATTGAGGGTGAGAGAAAGAAATGGTGTGCAAGGCATTTGAAGGGCTCACATGGTAACTCCAATTATGGAGATCATCCCTTTGATTGTTATGGATAAATTTTCTCTAGTCGAGGAGGATCAAGATATAGTATTTACAATGATATCCCCAATGAAAAATTGGATCAATCTCGAAATAAGCCTAAACCCTAGATCCATTTTTTACCTTTGGGACTAGCACCCTCACCCTCCATGAAATAATTATTCCTAGGAAAGTGTTCCCAATATATGAGAGTGAAAGCACACATGCATGTATCTCCCTTTTCTAGGTTTCTATACCTCATCTATGCTTGGAACCTTTGAACAAAGAAAAACACCATAATTAAACAAATCAATAGTCTACTCAATGTCACAAATAGAACGTATTCTAAAGAATGAAAAGGAAGTGTTGCTTGACATATATGACAATAGATAAAAGTATAATGAACCTAATGTTGGCATGTGCCTTCTAACACTACATACATATCCACTGCAATTGTTTCTCCTAACATTATTATTACACACACACATGGTGCAAACCACAAGTTGATCCTCCTACATCTTGACCCTCCCCTCTATAGATAGGGGATTTATTAACCAATTGACCATCAATGATCATAAATAAAGATGAATCTATTCCTTCTCTACAAGAAACAAAAAAATCAATCAAATGAACAAAGAATTTTTACCCTCAAAACAAAAATAAGCCAGCTTCGAATGGGGCTTAGTATTTCATTCGACTACCTCTAGTTACAATGATAATAATTATTCTCTCCTTGGATAAAGGATCCATTGGGAGTTATTTATTTCTTCATATCATTTTCATC
>ML803978.1:98296-128379 GCA_009831015.1 Picea engelmannii | reverse complement strand
ATTTGGTACAGGTTGGTGCATGGTTGATGCACTTGTTTATGGTACAGGTTGATTACAGGTTGAGGTACAGGTTGATGCATGGTTCATATTTATTGGTACAGGTTTACAGTGGTATATCTCACAGTGACAGGTTGACAGTGGTTACATCATTCTACTTCTACTTCAGGGTGGCAGGACGGGGCAAGGACAGGTGGTTGTAGCCACCTTCTGGTTATAGTCGGAGAACATAGGGGGTTGTAGCCTCCTTCTAGTTGTAGCCAGAGAATTGGGGAGTTGGAGCTTCCCTCAGGTTGTAGCCTGATAAATTAGGGGGTTGGAGCCTCCTTCTAGTTGCAGCTGGAAAACAAAGGAAGTTGGTGCTTCCAATGAATGTAATTCTTCAAGACATATAAGAAAAAACATTCTGTGGTTTTCTCCCGATTTGGGTTTCCATGTAAAACACTGGTGTATTGTGTATGTGTATGTGTATGTTTATTCATTTGTTCATTTCTTATTTACTCTGCAGTTATTGGATGATAATGCTTCATTGATATAACACTTACATTATACGGTTAAAAAGGATTAAATTTCTCTATTACTGATTCACCCCCCCTCTTAGTAATCCAACAATTGGTATCAGAGTAGGTTCCTTCATAAATCAGTTTAACCACTGAAAGTTAGATCATGGAGAGTACCAACTCATATAAAAATGGAATACCACAGTTTTATGGACAAAATTATCTTTTTGGAGCATAAGGATGAGGACATATATACAGGCACAGGGATTTCAAGTTTGGCAATCAATTGTAGATGGATACACATCACCAACAGTTCCACAAACAAATGACAAAGCAGTAAAACTCGGTGAGAATAATTCCAAAGCCAAAAATGCACTTTTGAATGGTCTTAGTGATATGGTATTCACCAAAGTTGCACACTGTAAATCCACTAAAGAGATTTGAGACAAGCTTCAAAATATTTATGAACGAGGTAGAAAATTCAAAGTAGTAAAGCTTCAGACTTATAGAGGTCAGTTCAAACAACTAAAAATGAAGGAATATGGAGATATCTCAACCTACTTATTATGAGTCGATGAAACAGTGAATGCAATCATAGGATTGGGAGAATAAATTGAAGAATCTATAATTGTTCAAAATATACTAAGATCTCTTCCTATGAGATTCAACCCTAAGATATCAACACTAGAAGAAAGATCGGATATGGAATCAATAAGCATGGATGAACTGCATGGAATCTTCACAGCATATGAAATGAGAACTGAGCAGGAAAATCCAGATGTAAAAGAAGCAGCCTTCAAGGCATCCAAAATATCAAAGCAAAAGAGAAAGGAACAAGAAGAATATAGAAGCAGCAGTGACACCTCGGAAGATGATGAAGAAGTGGCAAACTTCGTCAAAACACTGAACAAGGGAACCAATAGTAGGTATAGAGGTAAGCTCCCTTTAATTTGTTTTAATTATGATGGTATTGATCATTTTGCTAACAAATGTCCTCATAAGAAAAAGAGAAATGATGAAGGTTACTCAAAAGGAAAACACACATATAAAGGAAAAAGAGCTACAAAGAAAGTTTTCAAGAAAATTTTATACACCAAAGAAGACATCTCATCATCAGATGAAGATGAAGTCAGTGACAATGAGACAGGAAGAATTCTATTCATGGAAGTAAAAGACTCTGACAAAGAAGACTCTGAAGAAGAATGTGAAGAAGTCAAAGAAGAAATTGAAGAGGCAGAAGTTGACTATCGAGAAGAATTAATGTGTGCCATAGAAGTTATCAGAAGAGAAAAGAAGAAAAACAAGAAACTACAAGCAGAACTAGACAAGAAAAATGACACTCGAGAACTAGAACAAATGATCACAAAATTGAAGGTTCAAATAGAAGAAGATAAAAGAATTGAAGGAACACTCAAAGAACAACTAGAAAAAAATGACAAGATCATTGGAAACTTGGAAGCAGAGGTTGTCACACTAAGAAATGATATTCAAAAGAAAAATATGCAGAATAGTTCAAAAAATTTGGATGACATTATCAGCAGTCAAAAATCTCATCTTGACAAGTCCGAACTTAGATACAATCAAACAAAAAATGGATCAAGCTCCAAAACAACAGAGCAAGAAACAAATCCAAAAAGCTATGTAGAAACAATCAAAGAGGATAGGAAGATATACAAGGAAGATTATAGGGACACTCCTCCACCAAGAAGATTTAGATTTCAGAATCAACAACAGACATATAGGCCTCAAAAAGAAGAAGGATTCATAAGAGCACCTCCTTTCAGAAGATCTTCAACTCCCAGGTATCAAACTATATTTTTTTGGTTTATGTTATGCATGTAATAATTTTGGACATAACACTGTGAATTGTAGAGCTAACAATAGGAACAGTAACAACTTTGAGAGTTATACACAAATGGATTATTCAAGGAGACCTAGTGACACACAAAGAAGAAGTTACAACAAGTTTGAATCTTTGAGCACTGAAGTGGAATGTTACAAATGTAACAATTTTGGACACATGACCAAGGATTGCAGAATGACAGTCCCTCCTAAAGAACCTCAACAGAATAACAACAATCACAGACAAGAACTTCAAAAAATGACATGGATAAGAAAGCAAGATCAGTATAACAATGAAGAATGCACAGTCGCTCTACAAGCTAAGCAGAATAAACATGGTTGGTATGTTGACAGCGAATGTTCAAAACACATGACAAGTGATAAAGACAAATTTCTTACATTACGAAAAGAAAAAAAAATGGACCAGTCTCCTTCGGAAATGATAATTCATCCAAAGTCATTGGAGAAGGTACAGTCTGAATTGGGAACAAGAATGAAAAGGTACAAAATGTTCTACTGGTAGAAGATATGAAACATAATATTCTAAGTGTGAGTCAAATGTGTGACCAAGGTCATAAACTTACTTTCGATTCAGAAAAATGTGAGATAACAAAAGAAGGTTCGGGGAAATTGTTCGGTACAGCTGCAAGAACTTCAAAAAACATATATGTGTTAAGTGAAATTGGAAATGAAAAGTGTTGTCTAGGAAAGGAAGATGAAAGTTGGCTATGGCATAGAAGAATGGGTCACATGCATTTTAATAACCTTGTCAAAGTCGAAAAAAGAGAAGCAGTTAGAGAAATGCCCCAGATCACAAAACCAACCAACACTTTATGCAAGCATTGTCAACAAGGAAAACAAACAAAGAACAAGTTCAAATCAAAGGAATATTCAACAAAAAGACCACTGGAAATTGTGCACACTGATCTAGTTGGACTAACTACAACAAATGGCTTAAAAGGTGAAAAATACTTTATGTTATTAGTTGATGATTATACAAGAATGAATGTAGTTTTCTTTCTCAAGAACAAGTCAGAAGCTTTTGCAAACTTCAAAATCTACAAGGAAATGGTTGAAAATGAGATGGATTCAAGAATCAAATGTTTGAGTTCTGATAATGGAGGAGAGTTCACTTCAAAGGAATTTATGGACTACTGTAGCATTCATGGAATAAAAAGACAATTCTTTGTTGCTAGGACACCTCAACAGAATGGAGTTGTTGAAAGAAAGAACAGGATCGTACAAGAAATGGCTCGAACAATGCTAATGGATTCCAAATTGACAGATATATTTTGGACACAGGCAGTGCATACAACAGTTCACATTCAAAACAGAGTAATGCTAAAAAACAACACTGATAAAACTCCCTACGAGCTATGTAAAGGAAGACCAGCAAATGTGAAACACTTCAGATTTTTTGGAAGCAAATGCTACGTCAAAAGAGAAGATGGAAGAATGAGAAAGTTTGACTCTCGTGTGGACACATGAATACTTGTTGGTTACTCAAGTACAAGGAAAGCATACAAGTGTTACAATCTAAGATTGAACAAAGTTGTGGAAAGCATCAACGTAACAATTGATGAAACAATAGACCAGAATCAAAGGAAGAAGAAAACAAATCAATGGAACAACTTTTCGAAGAAGAATATGAAAAAGAAGTAGAAGAGGAAGATGAAGATGAAGATAATCTGACAGAAGTAGAAGAGCAAGTTCAAAAAGTATCTCCAAAGACACCTAGCAAACGAGTACAGAAGAATCATCCTTCAGATCAGATTATTGGAAACAAAGATGTAGGAGTTGAGACTAGAAGAAAAATCCATTCACTAGAACAAACACACCTAGCACTCTTATCTACAATTGAACCAAAATGTTTTGAAAAATCCAACAAGGATGAATTTTGGAATAAAGCCATGGATGAAGAATTGGATCAAATAGAAAAAAAATGACACTTGAGAATTGGTTCCAAGACCAAAGAATAAGAATGTGATCGACACAAAATGGGTTTTTAGGAATAAATTGAATGAAGATGGATAGGTTACAAGGAACAAAGCTAGATTGGTATGTAAAGGATATGCATAGATTGAAGGAATCGACTTTGAAGAGACATTTGCCCCAGTTGCCAGAATGGAAGCAATCTGTTTACTTTTAGCTTATGCATGCTTCAAAAATGTTAAATTATATCAGATGGATGTAAAATCATCTTTTCTGAATGGGGAACTTGAAGAAGAAGTCTACATTGAACAACCAGAAGGATTTCAGTTGTCAGAGAACACAGACTTTGTATGTAAATTAATGAAGGCCTTGTGTGGTCTAAAACAAGCTCCTAGAGCATGGTACTCCAGATTGGATAAGTATCTGCAGCAGGCAGGGTTCAGAAAAGGAAGTGCAGACAACAACCTCTACATCAAGGTAATTTAAGGTAATATTTTATTAATTGAAGTTTATGTTGATGATATTATTTTTGGTAGTGATGATGACAGGTTAAGCCAAAAAATTGCAAAAGACATGCAGAATGAATTTGAAATGTCGTTACTTGGAGAACTATCCTTCTTTCTGGGACTTCAAATACGTCAAAGCAACCATGGAATTTGTATTTCTCAAACCAAGTATATTAGAGAAATGCTAAAGAGGTTCAGAATGGAAGATTGCAAACTAATTATCACTCCCATGCAAACCAGTTGTAAGTTGAACAAAGATGATGTTTCGAAGTCTACAAATCAGAGGCAATATAGGTTAATGATTGGCAACCTACTATATGTGACAGCATCCAGACCAGTTGTAATGAAAACAGTTGGATAGGTGACAGAATTTCAAGCAGCACCAAAGGAATCACATGTATTAGCAGTAAAGATAATTTTCAGATATCTCAAAGGAACAAAAGAGTTTGGATTATGGTATCCAAAAGGAAAATATCTATCACTTATTGCCTACACAGATGTAGATTGGGCAGGTTGTATTGATGATCGATGAAGCACCAGTGGAGCAGCGTTCTACTTAGGTGAGTGTTTGGTATCATGGCTAAGAAAGAAACAATCATTAGTATCTCTATCTATAGACAAGGCAGAGTATATTGCAGCAGCATCATGTTGTACACAGGTTCTTTGGATGAAACAAACTTTGACAGATATATAGGTTGAGTATGATGAGCCCATTCCAATATATTTTGATAATACAAGTGCCATCGGTATCTCAAAAAACCCGGTGATGTACTCCAAGATGAAGCACATTCCAATCAAGTATCACTTTCTACGAGAACAGGTTGCAGAAAATAACATCATAATTGAGTATGTGGGCACAAAAGAACAAGTGGCAGACACCTTTACAAAGCCACTTCCATTGGAAGCCTTTGAATATCTTCACCAAAGACTTGGAGTTACTTCTACTCCAAAATGAATGATTTTTGAATGTTTATCTTTTATGTCTTGTATGTACACGAGGAATCACCATAAGAGGACAGTTCAGTCAGGGGGAGCAACCCCGGATGGAAATATACCTTTGTCATTGATGACAAAGGGGCAGAGATTTATCAGATGCAGAGGACAGAGGTATGGTTCTAGGGGGAGCAGATTTATCAGATGTAAAGGACTGAGGTAAATTTATCATATATAGAGGATAGAGGCATGGTTCCAGGGGGAGCATTAGTGATATGATTTCAGTATTGCATCAGAGTGTTGCCATCAATGCCAAAGGGGGAGATTGTTGATTAAGGTTGGTTGTCATTGATGTGAACCCTTGAAGAAATCCTCGCAGCACAAAGGTTTGCGTAATGGACCCAAGATTGTTTGATGTAAAGATGAATCATTATTGTATTTTCATGGTTAATAAGAAGTAAAGATGGATGAACTCCAAAGTGGTCCCCTTATGGTGAAATCCCTCATGGGAAGACGCTTTGCGGAGTAAGAGAACCCATGCTTAATTGTGGAATAATGAGATGAAGGACAATGAATTTTTCAGGTAAAATATCTTACATGGATAGTGCTTGTCATTCCATTTCTGGTGGTATGTGGAACGTCACATAAATCCTCATGGTTAGAGAGTTATGGCCATGAAAAGTTGGAGACCCCGGGTTTGGGTAATGGACCCAAGTTTGTTTGATGGATAATGGTACAAGTTATGATATATTTTTATATAATAATATTATATATGGATAGTACATGTCATTCCATTTCTGGTGGTATGTGGAACGTCACATAACTCCTCAGGGTTTGAGAGTTATGGCCTTACGAAGTTGGAGGACCCTCATATGTCATCTAGAAGCCCCAAAAGGTCAAAGTAGTCAAAGTGGTTTAAGAGATTTTAAAAGGTAAATAATAAAATGAAGTAATGAGTGTATTATAATTCAAAGTGAATACAAAATAAATTATTTCAATAATAAGTTTAATGGAGAAATTAGAAGTGGGTTAACCCTAAAATAAGGAAAGTGGGGCCAAGTGACCTAGAAAATGTTTTTAAGGAAGCTACTTGGAGAGTATAAATAAGAGGCATGGCTCTCTCATTTTAATCACACTTGAGCATATTGAATATCTATAGGTGTCTGAGGTAACCAAGGATATCTAAGCCGAAATTATGAGGGAAGGTGAAGAAAAGAAGGCCGAAATGCAAGGAAGGATAAATTCTTTTGATGGTGCTTTATAAGGTATGTTATTTACAGGTCATCTCACCATTTTCGCTATAACTTTTTTTCTATAATTATTCAGACCGTGAAATTTATATTCCATTGAGAAAACATATCCATGTATTTGTGGTAAAAAATTAAGCTTGTGGGTCATTTTATTTTTGGAGATACATTCCGTGGAAAATAGGGTTTGTGGCTAGTCCTGAAACTAGTCAAAAACACGTTTTTCAGGTAAAAACGTCATAAATTCTTCATAACATATCCAAATTAAGTGAAACCAAATGTGTTGGTTAGGGTACAGTCTGTAGTATGCTTTTTCATAGTTTTATATCAATTCAAAAAATATTATGTGCGTGGCACGCTCTACAAGGTCGCTCTCTAGAATAAGCCAGAATTCAGCAAGGTATGTCATTTTTGCTATAACTCCTTTTATGAGAGGTTCCAAGTAGTGACACCAGGAGGAATTGCATAAAACACACTGAAGAATATTGTGTATCAGTTTCATATTTTTATACATTACAGTTACAAAGTTATGATTACTTCAATTTAGGGTTGTTGACTAATCCAAAACTAGGCATGTGAGACTAAAGAAAAGTTTGATGAAAATGATAGTCTCTTGTTTTTTAAGTTAAGGAAGGTTTGCAGGAATGTGATCATATAATCCAGTTCTATTACAGAGCTACAAATCATATTTGGATGATGAAATTGATGAGGGTTTTTGGTTGAGGTACATGTTGAGTACATGGTTGAGACAAGTAGTTGATGAGTTGTCACATACATGAGGTGTATAGTTGATGATGTTGGTACATATTGATGAGTCATAGTTGATGAGTAGTTGACACATGATTGGTACATACTTGGTATATGGTTGGATGCACTTGTTTATGGTACAGGTTGATTATAGGTTATTTGGTACAGGTTGGTGCATGGTTGATGCACTTGTTTATGGTACAGGTTGAGGTACAGGTTGATGCATGGTTCATATGTATTGGTATAGGTTTACAACGGTATATCTCACAGTGACAGGTTGACAGTGGTTCTATCATTCTACTTCTACTTCAGGGTGGCAGGACGGGGCAAGGACAGGTGGTTGTAGTCGGAGAACATAGGGGGTTGTAGCCTCCTTCTGGTTGTAGCTAGAGAATTGGGGAGTTGGAGCTTCCATCAGGTTTTAGCCTGAGAAATTAGGGGGTTGGAGCCTCCTTCCAGTTGCAGCTGGAAAACAAAGGAAGTTGGTGCTTCGAATGAATGTAATTCTTCAAGACATATAAGAAAAATCATTATGTGGTTTCTCCCGATTTGGGTTTCCACGTAAAACACTGGTGTACTGTGTATGTGTATGTTTGTTCATTTTTTCATTGCTTATTTACTCTGTAGTTATTGGATGATAATGCTTCATTGATATAACACTTGTATTATATGGTTAAAAAGGATTAAATTGCTCTATTACTTATTCACCCCCCCTCTCAGTAATCCAACACTTTTAACAATTATTGTTGTAAGCATTTAGTTAGTTGTTGCAACTTCTATTGTAATCAGCTAACAATGAGAAGTAAATATTATCCTTGCTTATAGAAGGCGCTCCTCTCTCACTCAAAAAACATGAAGGTTATTTTATGTTCTAATTCTTCTTCTCCATTTTCGTGTATATTCTATTTTCTCTGCTCCGCGCTATCTAATTTTTGTTCTTCATTGTGCATTTTAGTTTTCTGTGTGTTTTCAAATCTTAATTGCAGATCAATTGGTATCATATCCTGGATCCAAGTCAGCTTCTACTCAGCTACGGAATTCAAAAGAGAGACCATCCAACAATTTTTTTTTCTCAGGACTTCTAGTGCGCCCTCCTCGGGACTTCCATGGTTATGGTTATGATATATGAAATGAATGTTTTGAGGTGCAATTATTTTAATATGTCATTGATATTTTTCCTAGTGTGATAGGGAAGTCACATGTTTACACTAACATGAGATTATGTCAACATTATATGGATTCTGGATTGAGTCAAGATATGTTATGTGATTCATGATATGATTTAATTTGTGATTATCGAACAATTTGATGCATTAAATTAAGTGTGTGCAAGGATAGAGAACATGCTTGTTGGTTAATCCACAAATGGATAAATAGGGTTGTATGGAAGTGTATAGGGTATCATTAGGAGACGAGGAACAACATTCATGTTCCCCTCTACTAGCACTCATTTTCTATGGTTTGAGTTTGTTATAGCCCTATGTTTCATAGGATCAACTGGTGACTAGAAATTTTTCCTCTTGTTCTATTTTTGGTTGTAAGTAATATCAATTTTTCTGCAAATTATTTACAAAAGAAAAATAAAAGAAAAGAAAAGAAAGAAAAAGAAAGAAAAGAAAAAAGAAAGAAAGAATAAAAGAGGGTATGAAAAGAAAAATGATAAACCCCATGCACTAAGAATGGCTTGATTCATACAGTCTAATAATGGTCAACTTTTTTGAATTTATGCTGATAGGTTAGTGAAGAAAATTTGGCTAAATAGTTTAATCTTAGCCAAGATAGATAGGTTAATGAATAAATTTGATCAAACAATTTAAACTTGATCAAATAGTCCCAGGCTAGAGTAATTGTTTAACCCAGCAGTCTAATCTGGGTTAAATGTGCTAGGTAAATAGATTAGGACTTAGGTTAGTTTGCCTTTCCTTTCAATAAAACAGATATGAAGTTGGTTAGTTTCCTTGATTTGAGTTAAAAATGTTGTGTTCTAACACCTTGGTGACAAAATGAAAAGGGGAACAGGGAAAAAAACCCATAGAAAGGGCACTATCCTAAGTTTTGGTGATATAAAGTGATCGACGCTCTATGATTAAAAGGCGTGCTTAGATCGATGATAGAGAAAAAGGCACTCAGATCTACAACCGACAGAAGATATCGGACCCCCCCCGACCATTCTACCTTTAACGGTGAGGGGGGGTCCGACAAGCGGTTTTCTCCCGGCGGGCCCCTCCTAACGTGGTGCATTCCTGTGAACTCAAAACCCCCCTTTTCTCTATACCACTTACTGCCTACCCCCCCTACGAGCAAGCTGCCAAACCACCTGCACATACCGCCTCCGCACTCTGACGTCACACTCCATTATCTTCTCTTATACGTCACGTTCCACTACGTTGTCGATGTACCATTTCTCCACTCGCCTGTTTCCTGTCATATACTGTCCACTTGTCATCCACTCACTACCCTCCACATCACCTCCACACACCTGCTACCCATTTTTTATCCTCCACCTCATCTCCGAGATACCCGTTGACCAATCAATGCAGGCAATCATGACCGTTAGCCGACTGACTCACCACCCTTTTGCCAACGAACACCCGTTCATCCTCTTAATCTTGTTTTTTCTCCATTATCACACTATTCACCACCAGACAAATCCGAAGCCACCATCCTTTGTTACTCTCAGTCAGTGATTTCCATGACCGCCTGATAAACACAGCTAATGTTATGTTTCAACTTGTAGGTATCAGTCGAGCCAATGGCTCCCAAGTCTAAATACGTAGAGATTCAAGAAAATACCTTTATCCCCCCTCTTGTTGATCTGGACCGAATTCCGCTAGCTGAAAAAGATTACTTGATCACAGATCCGAAGTGCAAATTCGATTTCTTCGAATTGCCCTTATGGGTCAGAGATACATTCCTGGACCAGAGCGACGATATTGGACTCTGGGATTCCAATCTCCCGCTGTATCGTTTCCCTCAGATTTATCATTTCCTAGAATTCTCTCTCAGATGCCAGGCACACTACCTCCCTAGCCAAAGAGCCATTGTTTCATCCTACGGCGAAACTCTCTTCGCCATTACTCCTGAAACACTGAACCAGATAATGCAGATTCCTAGAGCTGACCCCCTTTCACATTTTTCCATTGAGATTTTGACTGAGATGTACCAAAAGATGACGTTCCCATAGAGAGCCCAAATCTTTGAACTTTTCCTCCCTGAGAGTGCCCAATTACCCAAAGTAAATCCCCTGTATCATTCATCGATTTTCTCAGCTAAAGGAAATCATATTATCTCCTCCCTGTGCAGCCTACTTGGATACTACTCAGACGAGTGGGTAGATAATTCCATTTTGGGTTTTCTATCCATCTTCTCTAGTGAGGAAATTCCCACTATGCAGTTCGAATACAACATTTTTGTGGCTGAGAACATTCATGAACAACTTTTCAAATTTCCCACAGAAGGCATGTTCCGATATTCTTCAATACTGGCATACATGTTCATATTTTTCCAAGCAGATAAGTTCTTATTCTTGATGCAGAAGCTAGCACAAGATGGAAAACCATAGCTTGTCACATCATGGACATCACAGTTGAGAAAGAACTCACCAGATTTCAATTTCAAGCAGTTCATGGATCAATTTTAGCACCCAGTGGTAAGCATGCTCAACGGTAGAAAAGACCAAGGATAAACAAGGAAATCCGAAGAATTCTACAGCTCTCAGACCTCGCCAAGACCGGGGACTGGTATCTATACCAGGATCATACAAAGATCAGAGTTTATGGATGTGAGTTGGGTCCCTACAAGCTGCCCAGATATTTTCCTGTCATGATATTTACTCTAGAATATATCAGGCAAATGATTAATTTATATGACATTAATTTTGTAGCTTTTAAGAAGAAACGACAATTGAGGATCAAGGGACATATATGATCTTTTATTTGTAACGGTCGAGTTGCAGGGGAAGAGGCCAAAAAATTACTAAAAGAAATGAAGTTTAGTCTCAGTTCTCCTTGGCACTACGATCCCTGTGAAGTTATTGCAGAAACCATATTGAAGAACAAAATTTCCCCATATGCTCATGTGCCAAAACTAGAAATTGAGAAGTTCATGAACCAGACAGAGTGGGAGGTAAACACTCTGGAAGACACAGAACAACAACCTCCTCCATCCATTATTTCACAGACCGCTACTCCACAGGTACTAGCAAAGAAGAGACCCAGAAAGGAAGTTTCTCCTTCAGTTACTGAAGTCTCGGCAGAATATTTCCAGGTATACAGGAAGGGGCCCAAAACCAGTCAGACGTATGACAGGTCTGGGGGAGAAGAGACACAGTCTACCATAGTAGCAGAGGGAGAACATTCACCTTTTTTCTCAAGCAACCAACAAATGAATTCTACCTCTTCATCCAAGAAGCAAACTGATACCACATTGA
Organism: Picea engelmannii; assembly: GCA_009831015.1. NCBI lineage: Eukaryota > Viridiplantae > Streptophyta > Pinopsida > Pinales > Pinaceae > Picea > Picea engelmannii. Next base: position 116,246 of record ML803978.1, on the reverse strand, counting down.
CTACCCAGCCATCACAATGGTCTGCAGGACTGAGTATCTTTGAGAAATATAACCTGATTAAGAAAAAGAATGAGATGTTGATCAGCAACACCTATGCACAATTCTGGAAACAAACATCAACAACACAACATAGATTGTTCTCTGCCTTTGATACAGAGAAATGGAGGATGAACATGGATTTTTTGCAAGTGCATGTGCCTCATCCTAAGGAAATCTTTGATTACAAGAGGTCAATGTTTGAATTTGATGCCGCTGAAGTGCACCCAGCTGAATAGATGGATTTGCATAGGCAGACCTGAGAAATGATTTTCTTAACATTGGAAAATACCTCCACAACTGTTGCAAAGTTGCAGGTCTCCCTGAACAATGTTCAAACTCAATTAAAAATGGAGAAAGTATCTTCCTTTGCAAAAGATAACAAGATCAAGTCTTTATAAGAGATGGTACTAAAAATCGGGTATGATCCCTCAAACGTGAAAGAAGATGAGGAATTACTAAAGAAGAAGAATGATGACATAGCATATTTAAGAAAGAAATCAAAATTGTCATCTACTGAAGACTCACAAGCCAAAGAGATAGCTAAGACAGAAGGCCACAAAGAGGAAATGATAAAGTTAATCATGGAGCAGAACGCGCAGATCAAGGAGATGGAAGCAGAGCTGGAAAGGTTAGTAAAAGAAAAGGAACAAACAATGCCCATGAAGGTCATTCCACTAAATGTAGTTCCTCTCATAGGAATTAGCACAACCATAGCATCATCAGCCACAACAACATAACTTCCACTAGTCACCCCAGTGTCAGCTCTAGAGACATCCGAAAATTTAGCAAAGTCAATGGAAAATATGACTCTACAAGGAGAAGAAATCAAGAAACTGTCGCAAGAGATAGAGAGCCTCCAGAAGCTTAAATCTACCTTCCAGGCCAGCTACAACACTGAGAGACATACATCAGAAAGGCTTAAGCAAGAACTACAGCAGCTCCAGAAGCAAATAGTTTTGGGCAAAACACTGGCAGAGGCCAAAGAGAATATTTGGATGGGCATTTCCAAGTCCATGACAGAAATCTAGCCACTTATAAAGATTATGTTTGAGCAGCATGAACTAGTCTTGAGAAGCAGACAAGCCATCGATAGGACAAGGGGAGAGTTGGGAGAAATGCCCACAGAGGCAAATGAGATCATTAAGTTTCTGAATTCAAAGATAAAAGAGGAGTTGGAAACTTTGGAAATTGAGGATAGGATAGAAACTATCCTCGAGGTCAAGAAAGTTTTTACCAAGAGAGGACTAATGCTACAACTAGAGGAGAGGGCCCAGACCATGGATATTGGAGTTCAGAGGTTCTTCAACAATATTGACTCGTTGCAAAAGAAAGGTCTTCTCAGTTCATTGGTTCCGAATGACAAAATGATGAATCTCTCCGACTACAAGCAAAAGATCATCATAGTGGCAAAAGATAGCTCTAAGTTTTCAGGAATACAAGGTAGCATAACAGGAAAAGCATTTCTGGAGACTATGCAGTTGGACCTCAGCATTGAACATGAAATCAAGTATATCTTCATCACCAATCCAACTTTCTCCAAATACACAGAGATGGATGAAGTTTACCGAAGGTTACTAAAAGTCACCATCCCTAGTCAAAAGAGATGGGAAGACATGTGTACTTTGATCAAGTAAGAGATGATGTGTACAATCCAAGTCAGCATGTGGGACATATCATAGCTAAGTCAAAGACAACAACCAACCACTTCTTAGAATCAACATCTAGGATTCGAGGATCAATTAGCATTCCTATTTTTCCTGAAATATGTAATCTAGTTAGATAGAGTTTTCTCCACTAAATCCTGATCATTAATGATAGGATCAATTGTAGTTTTTGTATAAATACTTCAAACTTCAAAGTATTAAGGGTTGATCTTTACGCCCAAGCGAGCTGTAATCTGTAATCATTTTTAAAGAGATCTACCAGAAATAAAAAGGATGATTCACAGGATTCCTACATGTTGATGTTACTTCTCTTTGTTTAATGTTTATCTTACTTCGTTACCATTCTATTTTCTGTTTTTGATCATTTAAAATAAGGTTAAGTGAAGAATTTATCTCGTATACTCTATTTCTAGATTTTAAAGATCTGAATGTTATTCCTCTGATATTGTGGTAAAGAAATTCTTAAATGCTTCTTTATCTTGATTGAATATCTCACCTGTTTTCTACCATTTCATCACTTTAATTTTAAAGGATCCAGCATTTGCATTACCTTGCCCTGTGAAGAAACCTTATAAAAATTGTTCTTCGATCTCAACATTTAACATAGACCCCATAGCCCAATGGATGCGTGAGCAATATTTAAGCCATTTTTATAAAACAAAACAACAAATTCCTATTAATTTAAATAGCCTAATATTTAAAACCCAAATATATCTAAATCTTGCCTAGATATCCCTCTCTGAAACTAGCAGGGCTAGATCCCAGTTTCGAAGCAGTTGGATAAAGTTATCTCTGCTAAATTTCTTCTACCTACTGACAACCTATGGGAATTTACAAAGTGTTAACATAGTGGAGACCATACTAGGGAAACTGAACAAACTTTCCACCCTACGATTTATTTTCCCTAGACGAAGAAAACCTTATTTCTGAACAAATCATAAAATCTAACTTACAAAGAGATAATGTTCATAGGTTGTTGAAGTTTGTACATATTAGTTTAGATTTCTTAAAAAAAAAAAATTATGGCTCCTAAAAGAGTTTACACTAGATCTCACCCAGATCTAGAACCCACAATAGCAGTAGACGATCCCGAAAACTTACTCAGAAAGAGATGCACTGTAGAAGGTTTTGGGAGTCACAGTCCTCTTCATAGGTCCACTTCTCTCCCAAAGAAACTTGTTGCCATCCAGAATCTTGAGTTTGACATATCCTTTGAACAAAGCCTTTTTAGAACTAAATCTGATAGCTTTGTAAGTGAAACAGTCCTAGATCAAACCATCCTACAACCCCGAACCCCTGAAATACTCTCTCCTAGAGCAGACTTTGACCAACATTTTCTTCAAGAGTTCGACAAGTTAGAAGATATACTATCAAATCTTGATCAAGCATTGTACGAATCCCACTTCCAACAGTCGGTCAAACTTTCCGCCTTGACTATTGCCGCAGCTTCTGTCAAGCATCGAATAGCTCACTCTATTCCTATCAGCCCTACATTTTCTACATCTTCTGTCACTTCTCCTCCAATCACACAAGTTGTTGTCCAACCTCCTCCACCGATCATGGCAGCAAGATATGCTCCCTTGTTGTTGACCGATCCTTTACACACTATGGCCCAGGACTATCAAACCAGACTTCCTCAGTTTGATGGTATTGGACCTCTTAGTGCACAACAACATGTTGATAAGATGAATGATTACTTTGATTTGCAGGAATTCGATGAGACAGACGTCCAGATGATACTTTTTGCACAGAGTTTAACTGGAGAAGTCAAAAAATGGTTTAAATCTTTACGCCCTACTACCATAGTTGGCATTGTTGTTTTTCAGCAAAATTTTCTCGACAAATGGGAGGTAAAGAAAAACCCTCTCCAAATTTTATCAGAATATGAGAATATCAGAAGGAACCAAGGAGAAACAGTTCAGGATTACTGCACTCATTTCAACAATCTTTACAACGCAATTCCAGCTGATATCAAGCCTCCTCAAGGTTTGGCATTAATCAAATTCCCAGATGGATTTGATGCTGATATGTCATACCAACTAAGAGAAAGAAATTCTATCACCCTAGAAGACATGTAGAAAATTGTAGTGAGCATGGAAGCAAATATCTTATCCAGAAGAGCCAGGCAGAGAATAGAAAGAAGGGTCACAATTAAAGAAGAGCCTTCCACTTCCTCCTCAGATACTAAACTAGATTCCATAGCCAGAGCTATGGATAGAATGATGGAGAGACTAACCATTGTCGATATAAATCCACCCAGGGAAAACCAAGCTGCTCCTCAGATTTGAAATCCAAACTTCAGAAGGAACCCTACCCAGATCAGGTAGAGAGATCTGAGAGATCAAACAAAGAAAAGGGGACCTGATCATCATATTAGACCACCTCTTCAGGAAAATTATGTTGATGATGGGGGGGAGATAATCAAAGAGTTGGATGATACTCACATAAACCTCATGGGTGTTCATGATGATGACTCCATTTTTCTTACTCAAGAAGAACAAGAGATTTTTCTCCTCTCACAAACAAAGGTAAATGAGGAAAAAGAGGAAACAAAACAATAGGCCTTTGAAAACGCTATAATGGAGGTACACAGACAATATAACTTGAGAAGAAAGAAGACTAATGACAATCCTACAAATAAGGATGTTGAAACAAAGAAGGCTACTGAAACGAAGAAAACAAATGAGGCCAAGAAAACCTCAGATACTTCTCTCAAGAAAGTCCCTGATATGAATAATGTCGAATCTTCCGCAAAAGAAATCCTGAAACTTCACAAAGATCAGATCACACCGAGTTTACATCATCTAGTCAGCCAAGTACTGTTGCACAAAGAATTATGACCGACAAACCAGAGGTGTTGAGTCAAAGTAGAACTTCCACTACTTTCATCCTGGAAGGGGAATTATCCAATTTGAAGATTCATACTCCCCTGTCCGAACTAATCAGAAAGAGCGCTTACAGATCGTAGGTGATCAAAGCATTAAGCATTGAACTAGAGATAGGTACAAAGGCATTAAATATTGGATCAGCAACTCACTCGGACACAGTAAATCTTACTGATGATCAACCTGAGTTGTTGTTCGGCCCTGAAGTTGATGGACAAACTGATAATGGTGTTGTTCCTCCTTTCTACATCAGTATGAATATCCACGACATGAACTTACACAACACTATTCTTGATTCTGGTGCCTCTCACAATCTGATTCCCAAAGTTGTGATGGAGAAGTTGGGGCTTGAGGTCACCAGACCCTACAAGGACTTGCATTCTTTCGACTCTAGCAAGGTCAGATGTATAGGGATGATTAAATATTTATGTATCACCCTGGCTCAAATCCCAGCGAAAAGCATGGTGATGGATATTGTGGTTGCAGGCATCCCTCCGAATATGGTATGTTGTTATCCAGATATTGGGGAGCTAAGTTGAAAGTCACTTTGCAATTAGATATGTCTTACGCCACCATCCTGGTATTTGGACAACATAGAAGGTTGTACAGAGAGACTCTGATGAAATATATGGTCAACAGTCAAGAAAAACCACACAACTACCCATTATACTATGCACACTCTGATCTAGATTCATTCATTTTGTACAATGATGGTGACTTGGAAAATCAAATTGCTCACTTGGAAGATGATGCACCTGACCTACAAGAAAATAAATCAAGCATTGAGGTAAGAAACACTGTAACAATAGAAAGTGATGAACTACCAACCGATCTCTGGAGTATGGATTTTGATGGGGCTATGAGAAACGAAGGAGTTGGAGCTGGGATTTGGTTGCATAATCATAGAGCAAAGCATTCAGAGAACCACTCTTATAAACTAAATTTCCAATGCACCAACAACATAGCGGAGTATGAAGCCTTGTTACTCGGCTTGAAGTTATTGAAGAAGGTTGGCGCCAAAAATATTATGGTAAGAGGTGACTCTGAACTTGTCATTAAGAAAATTAAAGGTGAGTATTCAACTAAGAATCCTAGAATCAGAGCTTACAGGAATGTTGTTTTAGATTTTTTAGAATATTTTACTGAAATCAACTTGTAGGTATTGCCCAGAGGCCAAAACATATTTGCGGACCGATTAGCTACTTCGGCGGCCACATGCAAAATACCTTTCAAACCAAATCGCCAATACACAGTAGAGGTGAGATGCAGATCGATTGTTCTAGATAACATCAAGTATTGGTAGGTATTTGGAAACGATGAACATATTGAATATTTCCTGCAGTCTAAGAATGACTTTGAATGTACAAATATAGATACTGAGAACAAAAATGATAGTGTAAATAAATCAGTTTTTGAAATTGATAGTGTAAATAAAGTAGACTCAGATGAAATAAATGAGAATGATGAAGATTATGATGTTTTGCATTTGAAAAACAATGTTTTACCTAGAGGTTTAGTTCCTTTAGAAGACCTGTTTGATTTTAACATGTAGTGAAAAAACCAAAGATAGAACCCACTGGGAGAGAGGTCGAGGAATGAAATATAGGAGCAGAGGAAAAACCCAAAATGATTAAATTATTTAAGTCTTTACCTCCAGAGCAAAAGCAGAAATACATCGATCTATGTAAAGAATTTGTAGATGTCTTTGCCTGGAGCTATGAGGATTTAAAGGCTTATGACACCAGTATCATACAACATAAAATTCCAATAAAAGAAGAACATAAACCTTTTAGACAGAAACTTAGGAGGATTAATCCCAAGTTACTACCCCTGATAGAAAACAAGATTAAAAATATGTATGATGCCAAAATTATAGTCCCCTTAAGATTTTCAAAATGGGTTTCTAATTTGGTCCCTACCATAAAGAAGACTAGTGAAATCAGGCTTTGCATTGATTTCCAAAACCTGAACAAGGCTTCCCTCAAAGACAACTACCCTCTGCCTAAAATGGATCACATCTTGCAAAAGGTAGTTGGGGCCAACAAGATCTCTTTACTAGATGGTTTTTCGGGATATAACAAAGTCCTCGTCCATCCATATGACCAGGAGAAAACAACTTTCACCACGCCCTGGGGAACTTTCATGTACGTGAAAATGCCCTTTGGATTGATATATGCTGGTGCTACTTTACAAAGATCAATGGATATTGATTTTGTGGATGAGCTCGGTAGGTTTATAGTCATATATCTGGACGATGTTACTGTCTACTCCAAATCAGACGAGGAACATTTACGGCATCTCAGACGAGTGTTTGAGAAGTGCATAAAATTTGGGATTTCATTAAATCCCAAGAAAACCCTTTTTGGTTTAGAATAATGCAAGTTGTTGGGGCATATAATCTCTAAAGATGGAATTAAAATAGACCCCAGTAGAATAGAAGCTATCCAGAAATTGGACCACCCTAGGAATATCAAAGAATTACAATCATTCATTGGTAAAATAAATTTCCTAAGAAGATTCATACCCAATTTGGCTGAACTCCTCAAGAACATCACAAATATGCTAAAAACGGAGACCAAAATAAGATGGAACACCGAATCTAAATAGTCTTTTGAGCAAGTAAAACATGCACTTACACAAGCCCCAGTTTTGATCAGTCCAGATTACACTAAAGACTTATATTTGTTCTCTTTTGCATTTGAACACACCATTGCAGCAGTACTATTGCAGAAAAATAGTGAAGGGTATCAACAACCCATAGCCTTTTTCAGCAAGTCATTGAGAGATGCTGCATTGAACTATAATATAATGGAGAAACATGATTTTTCCCTGGTAAAAGCAATAAAAGATTTCAAAGTTTATATTCTCCATTCTCACACGATTTCTTATGTTCCAAATGCAGTGGTGAAGGATATTTTGACTCATGATAATCCTGATGGTAGGAGAGGGAAGTGGATTGTTTTCATTTTGGAATATGATATAGAAATAAAACCCACTAAACTGATCAAGGGTTAGGGTTTGGCCAAATTGATGGCCGAGTCCAATTTTCATGTTTTAGACGTTAACTTTTTGGCTGCAGTTGATGAGGAGGAAGAGATGGTGACTCCAAATGTAAAAGAGGTATTCTTAAACTCTCCTTGGTACGTAGACCTCATCTTTGTCCTGCATAATTTACAAGCTCCTCCTGGTCTAACTAACACCAAAGCTAGATTGATTAAACTAAAAGCATTGAAATTTTGTGTTCTAGATGGAAACCTTTACTGGAAAGACCCTGAGGGTATCTTACTTGATTACTTACTAAAGGATGAAGCTGACAGGGTATTACATGATTTCCATGAAGGCGATTGTGGTGGAAATCTCAGCTGGAAAACTACTACTAACAAGATCCTCAGAGTTGGTTTTTACTGACCCACCTTGTTTGCAGATGTTCACAAAAAGGTAACTTCCTGCCACAAGTGTCAAGTCTTCGAAGGCAAAAGGAAACTTTTTCCCCTGCCCCTCAAAACTGTTTCAGTAGAAGCCCCTTTCCAGCAATGGGGTCTGGACTTTATTGGTGAGATTCATCCAACCTCTTCCGGCCAACACTAGTGGATCCTCACAGCCACGGACTACTTCACAAAGTGGATCGAAGTTGTACCATGCAGGAAATCCACTAACTCTATCATAAGTAAGTTCTTGGAAGCTAATATTTTTTCTCGTTTTGGATGTCCTAGGAAAATCATAACTGTCAATACAATAGCATTTAGATCCAAAAATATTATAGAGTTTTGCAGCCAGTACCACATTACTTTGGGACACTCCACATCTTATTACCCTCAGGGAAATGGGCTAGCTGAGTCCTCAAATAAAAGTCTGGTGAATATCCTTAAGAAAATGCTACAAGAGAACAAGAAGTCTTGGCATAATAAGTTGGTTTTTGCGCTTTGGGTTGACAGACTGAGCACCAAAAGATCAATTGGTATGTCTCCATACCAGTTGATATATGGTACTGAGGCAGTTTTCCCCCCTTCCTTGGGAGTCCCTATTATGAAACTGTTGAAGGAAGTGCAAATGGAGCCAAATGATATCCAAAGGAGAATAAATCAGATGATCCACTTACAACAATCCAGAGAAGAAGTGTATAACAAGACCTACGTAATCCAATAAAGTATCAAAAATATTTATGACAAGAGAACTAAAGAGGTTGATTTTGGGTTGGGTGATTTGGTGTTTAAGTGGGATTCTAGAAATGAGGATAAGGGTAAACATGGAAAGTTCGATAGCTTGTGGAAAGGTCCTTACATCATTCAGGCATATAGAGTAAATAACACATTTTTTCTCAAAGACAGTGATGGAACAGACCTGCGAGGTGGACCTGTAAATGGCAGGATGCTCAAGCATTATTTACCACCCTAATAAACATCCTAGCCATCCAATTCCATTGTATAAACTATTTCTTCTACTTTCAGGTTATGTGTGGATGTTCTGATCAAGTGGTTGAAGCCCGAAGAGAAGGCCCTAAGCCACTGACTAGTGACGCCAAATTTTCAAAATAAAACAAATCAAGTTGTAGAAGAAGCATTGGAGAAAATTTTCCAAGACATTAGGAAGCAGGTTCTTGGCACCTCACAAGGAGAGAACCATCCCCAGGTGGAGCCACTGTTATAGCCCTATGTTTCATAGGATCAATCGGTGACTAGAAATTTTTCCTCTTGTTCTATTTTTGGTTGTAAATAATATTTCATTCTGCAAATGATTTACAAAAGAAAAAGAAAAGAAAAGAAAAAAGAAAGAAATAATAAAAAGAAAAAGAATAAAAGAGGGTATGAAAAGAAAAATGATAAACCCCATGCAATAAGAATGGCTTTATTCATACAGTCTAATCATGGTCAAGTTTTCTGAATTTATGTTGATAGGTTAGTGAATAAAACTTGGCTAAGCAGTTTAATCTTAGCCAAGATAGATAGGTTAGTGAATAAATTTGATCAAACCGTTTAAACTTGATCAAATGGTCCCAGGCTAGAGTAATTGTTTAACCCAACAATCTAATCTGGGTTAAATGTGCTAGGTAAATAGATTAGGACTTAGGTTAGTTTGCCTTTCCTTTCAATAAAACATACATGAAGTTGGTTAGTTTCCTTGATTTGAGTTTAAAATGTTGTGTTCTAACCCCTTGGTGACAAAATGAAAAGGGGAGCAACACAAAAAACCCATAAAAAGGGCGTTATCCTAAGTTTTGGTGATATAAAGTGATCAACGCTCTATGATTAAAAGGCACGCTTAGATCGACGAAAGAGAAAAAGGAGCTTAGATCTATGGCCAACAGAAGATATCGGACCCCCCCAACCATTCTACCTTTAACGGTGGGGGGGGGGGGGGTCCGAGCAAGCAGTTTTCTCCCGGCGGGCCCCTCCTAACATGGCCCGTTCCTGTTAACTCAAACCCCCTCCTACTCTACACCACTTACTGCCTACCTCCCCCTCCGAGCAAGCTGCCAAACTGCCTGCACATACCGCCTCCACACTCTGACGTCACACTCCATTATCTTAGCTTATACGTCATGTTCCACTACTCTGCCGACGTACCATTTCTCCACTCACCTGCCGCCTGTCATATCCCATCCACTTGTCATCCACTCACTACCCTCCACATCACCTCCACACACCCGCTACCCATTTTTTATCCTCCACCTCATCTCCGAGATACACGTTGACCAATCAATGCAGGCGATCATTACCGTTAGCTGACTGACTTACCACCCTTTTCCCAACAGACACCCATTCATCTTCTTAATCTCATTTTTCCACCATTATCGCATTCACCGCCAGACAAAGCCAAAGCCACCATCCTCTATTACTCTCAATTAGTGATTGCCATGACCGCATGATAAACACAGCTAACGTTTTGTTTCAACTTGCAGGTATCAGTCGAGCCAACGACTCCCAAGTCTCAATCCACAAAGATTCAAGAAAATACCTTTCTCCCCCCTCCTGTTGATCTGGACCAAATTCGTCTAGCCGACAAAGATTCCTTGATCACAAATCTGAAGTGCGAATTTGATTTCTTCGAATTGCACTTATGGCTCAGAGATACATTCCTGGACCAGAGCGACAAGATTGGACTCTGGGAGTCCAATCTCCCACTATATCTTTTCCCTCGGCTTTATCATTTCCCAGAATTCGCTCTCAAATTCCAGGCACACTACCTCCCTAGCCAAAGAGCCATTGTTTCATCCTCAGGCGAAACTCTCTTCGCCATTACTCCTGAAACATTGAACCATATAATGCAGATTCCTAGAGCTGACCCCCTTTCACCTTTTTCCATTGAGATTTTGACTAAGATGTACCAAAAGATGATGTTCCCATAGAGAGCCCAATTACCCAAAGTAAATCCCCCATATCATTCATCGATTTTCTCAGCTAAAGGAAATCAGATTATCTCCTCCCTGTGCAGCCTACTTGGATACTACACAGATGAGTGGGTAGATGAGCCCATTTTGGGTTTTCTATCCATATTCTCCACTAAGGAAAGGCCCACTACGTAGTTCGACTACAACGGTTTTCTGGCCGAGAACATTCATGAACAACTTTTCAAATTTCCCACAGAAGGCATGTTCCAATATTCTTCAATACTGGCATACATGTTCATATTTTCCCAAGTAGATAAGTTCTTATTCTCCATGCAGAAGCTAGAACAAGATGGCAAACCACATCCTGTCACATCCTATAAGTCACTGTTGAGAAAGAACTCACCAGAGTTCAATTTCAAACAGTTCATAGATCAGTTTTACCACCCAGTGGTAAGCATGCTCAACGGTAGAAAAGAACCAAGGATAAACGAGGAAATCCAAAGAATTCTACAACTCTCAGACCTCACCAAGACTGGGGAATGGTATCTGTACTAGGATCATACAGAGATCAGACTTTATGGATGTGAGTTGGCTCCCTACAATTTGCCCATATATTTTCCTGTCATGATATTCGCTCTGGAATATATCAGGCAAATGGTTAATTCAAATGACATTCATTTTGTATCTTTTAAGAAGAAACAACAATTGAGGATCAAGGGATAGATACGATCTTTTATCTTCAACATTCGAGATGCAGGGGAAGAGGCCAACAAATTACTAAAAGAAATGAATTTCAGTCTCATTTCTCCTTGGCACTACGATCCCTGTGGAGTTATTTCAGAAACCAGATTGAAGAACATAATTTCCCCATATGCTCATGTGCCAAAACTAGAAATTGAGAAGTTCATGAACCAGACAGAGTGGGAGGTAAACACTCTGGAAGACACAGAACAACAACCTCCTCCATCTAGTATTTCACAAACCGCTACTCCACAAGTGCCGGTAGAGAAGATACCCAGAAAGGAAGTTTCTCCTTCAGTTACTGAAGTCTCGGCAGAATATTTCCAGGTATACAGGAAGAGGCCCAAAACCAGTTAGATGCCTGACAGGTCTGGGGAGAAGAGACACAATCTACCATAGTAGCAGAGGGAGAACATTCACCTTTTTTCTCAAGCAACCAACAAATGAAGTCTACCTCTTCATCCAAGAAGCAGACTGATACCACATTGACTACCCAACCATCACAAGGGTCTGGAGGACTGAGTATCTTTGAGAAATATAACCTGATTAAGAAAAAGAATGAGATGATGATCAATAACACCTATGCACAATTCTTGAAACAAACATCAACAACACATCATAGATTTCTCTCTACCTTTGATACAGAGAAAGGGAGGATGCACATGGATTTTTTGCAAGCGCAGGTGCCTCATCCTAAGGAAATCTATGATTACAAGAGGTCAACATTTGAATTTGATGTCGTTGAAGTGCACCCAGCCGACTAGATGGATTTGGATAAGCAGACTAGAGAAATGATTTTCTCAACATTGGAAAATACCTCCACAACTACTACAAAGTTGCAGGTCTCCCTGAACAATGTTCAGACTCAATTAAAATTGGAGAAAGTATATTCCTTTGCAAAAGATAACAAGATCAAGTCTTTAGAAGAGCTGGTACTAAAAATCAGGTATGATCCCTCAAACGTGAAATAAGCTAAGGAATTACTAAAGAAGAAGAATGTTGACATAACATCTTTAAGAAAGCAATTAAAACTACCAACTATTGAAGACTCACAAGCCAAAGAGATAGTTGAGACACAAGGCCACAAAGAGGAAATGTTAAAGTTAATCATGGAGCAGAATGCATAGATCAAGGAGATGGAAGCAGAGCTGGAAAGTTTAGTAAAAGAAAAGGAACAGATAGTGCCCATGGAGGTCATTACACTAAATGCAATTCCTCTCACAGGAATTAGCACAGCCACAGCATCAGTGGCCACAACAACAAAACTTCCACGAGTCATCCCAGTGACAGCTCTAGAGACATAAAAAAAAAATAGCAAAGTCAATGGAAAAGATGACTCTACAAGGAGAAGAAATCAAGAAACTGCAGCAAGAGATAGAGAACCTCCAGAAGCTTAAATCTACCTTCGAGGCCAGCTACAACACTAAGAGACATACATTAGAAAGGATTAATAAAGAACTACAACAGCTGCAGAAGCAAACAGTTTTTGGAAAAACACTGGCAGAGGCCAAGGAGAATATTTTGATGGACATTTCCAAGTCCATGACAGAAATCTGGCCACGTATATAGATTATGTTTGAGCAGCATGAACTAGTCTTGAGAAACAGACAGGCCATCGACAAGACAAGGGGAGAGTTGGGAGAAATGCCCACAGAGGAAAATGATATCATTAAGTTTTTGAATTCAAAGACAAAAGAGGAGATGGAAACTTTGGAAATTGAGGATAGGACAAAAACTATCATCGAGGTCAAGAAAGTTTTGACCAAGAGAGCACTAATGCTACAACTGGAGGAGAGGGACCAGACCATGGATATTGGATTTCAGAGGTTCTTCAGCAAGATTGACTCGTTGCAAAAGAAAGGTCTTCCCAGTTTACTAGTTCTAAATGAAAAGATGATGACTCTCTCTGACTACAAGCAAAATATCATCACAATGGCAAAAGATAGCTCTAAGTTTTTAGGAATACAGGGTAGCATAACAGGCAAATCATTTATGTAGACTCTGCAGTTGGACCTTAGCATCCAACACGAAATCAAGTATATCTTCATTACCAAGCCAACTTTCACCAAATACACAGAGATGGATGAAGTTTACCGAAGGTTACTAAAAGTCACCATCCCTAGTCAAAAGAGATGGGAAGACCTGTGTACTTTGATCGAGTAAGAGATGATGTGTACAATCCATAACATATATTTGAAAGGCCGAAAATGTTTTATGTGTAGTAGGCACACACATTGACTCTAATATATATCTGAAAGGTCGAAATTGTTTTTTTGTGGAGTCAGCATGATAAATTATTAGTCCCTGTCAAAGGCCAAGACTCTTAGTGATCGATTCATCGTTGACCTTCAATTATTTTTCCTTTGACTAAAATTATTTTTGTGCTTCTCAAAGTTATACATAGGAAAACTAAAATAGTTATTATTTTGTAATATTTTAATTGTTTTTGTTTAAAAAGCTATTGGCTAATAAGTTGTATGTCTTATTGCTGAGTTTTTTGTTAATCCTAAGTTTTGAGTCTAGGATATCTTCGTATTTTCATTCACATTGTTTTATTGTATATCTTATTGCCGAGCTTTTTGTTAATCCTAAGCTTTGAGTCTAGGATATCTTCGTATTTTCATTGACATTGTTTTCCAGGTCTTTAAATAGCCTCTGAAAAAATATTGTTTTTTTGTCCTGATGTATTAACACTTCTACAGTGTCAGTGAATAAATCAGCAGTGAGTAGATCTGGATTGTGAGTGAATAAATCAACCGAATGTTATATTAACACTTCGTGAGCAGCTTTTGGTTTCTGATTTAATGGAAAATGGCACTATGGATGACTGCCTATTCTATTCCACTGACTGCCTCTTCTATTCCAAAAGATCAACATGCTTGTCATGGCCCAAGCAATACAAAATTGCAGTGGGCATAGCCAGGGAGCTAACTTATCTTCACGAATTTGCCAAGTTGGCCATCATTCATGGGGACATAAAGGCTTAGACATCCATCTCAATGCTCTTGTCACAAAATTTGGTCTGGCCAAGTTGAAGAAATAAGAGGAGAATACCCACTACAACACCCAGACTGTTGGGACGCTCGGTTATGTGGCCCCTGAATATGCTCTCTACGACCATCTGACCAACAAAAGCTATGTATTCAGCTTTGGAATCATATTGTTGGAGCTCATAATGAGGTGGAGGGCTGTGAATGTGACCTCTGGTTTTCTTGAGCACTTTCTTATATCGAACTGGGTGGTCGACATAATGCAGAATAACCGAGTAGAAGAGGTTATCAACAAGAGGATATGTGATTCAGGATACATGAAGACAATAGAATTTTTGTTATTATTCGCACTACAATGCATCCACCCAAGAGTCTCAATGAATCTCCACTTCCTAGAACAAATAATTTAAAGCATTATAAGTTCAATTACAAGAAGAAAATTCCCTGGTGAATGAAGAAGAGTTCCTAGAAGTTGTAATTGGCGTTTTATCTTTTTTATTCCTCTACATCTCCATTGTTGGGTAAGCTTTGGTGACTTCTTGTATTGGCTTTGGGAAGATTCTCTATATGTAGATTAATGTAATCAGCTCCAGTCATATTCGAAATTTTAGTTTCCATTGGAATTGTTTTCATGTCCAGCTAACATGATCAAAGTCCAGGTTTAAGTCTACCATAGTAATTGTGAGTTCAGACTTACCTCTATCTTCGGGATTAGGATCTTGTGCTGCCTTTTTCCTGGTGGTATCGTGTGTTGTGCTTGATTTATATGGTGCACTAGATTTGGATGCTCTCCAAGGGAGTTGGTTGAGTTTGAAACAGAACAATCGCGAGATAATGAACAAGTGGGCTTTTGAAGGAGAGAAAATCATCCATGGTAGACCTTGAGGCATTGACAACACAGTTAGTGCATATGGTATGTAAAATATATATATAAGATCTGTTATAAATACAAGTAATCAAATAAGATTGCTCTAGTTGTCATTAGTTGTTATCAACTAGAAACAACATATTTCTAGGTGCTAGAGCCTGGAATGTGCCTATGACGCTTTCTATTATTGTTTGAAAAACTGCATACATAAAACAAAAATTTATATGTATGTATGTCCATATGAATGTATATAATCTTCCTTCTTCCCCACTGACCCTTATTTCAAAATTTTCATTTCCATATCCACAAATCCGGGAAACTGACAATCATGCACTGCACAAGCAACAAAGTTATTGCTGGAATATGCACCTCAGGAAGCACTGCACTTTTCTTGGCCTTATTGTAATGGCTTAGGGGTTTTAAAAAAACCGTAATATTGGAACATCAATTTATTTATACTTATTAAACAGATACAGGAATTTCAGATTCTTAAAAAATTAAAATAGGTAGAAATTTTCATCCTTGGAATTAGACAAATAATTCAGTTTAGATATTGTTCCAAGAAAACAATTTTTGAATTTCTTTTGATAGGTGTACAATCAAAATGTTCATTTTATAGAACTTGTAACAACGAACTAGCTTTTAGAGGTTTTGAGGTGATTCATCCCTTAAATTTCCCATGCTATGGGTACATGAAGACACTCCCACGGCTTTCACGCTCAAACAGGAACCACTACTAGTTTTGTTGGGTAACTGGAAACAAACACTACCCCCCCTCATTCATATCTACTCATACTATCGCACCCTCTACAACTTCTCTAGGAAAATCTCATATTAAAATAACTCTTGTCCCTGAAAAGGATTGTCCTCGTGACTTGGGGAATTTAGGGAATGTTTGTGGTAGGGTTGAGAGAATTAAAGTTGTTCCCACAAGTACTAGTACCTGTATTCTTTACTAAAAGGTTGTGGGGAATTTAGGTAATTTTTGTGGTAGGGTTGAGGGATGTCCAACTATTCCCACAGCTACTAGTACTTTTATTCTTTACTAAAAGGTCGAGGATAAATTTGAAGCTCAAGAATTCAAGGTTCTTCTTTTGAATGGAAATCATTCCATAGCTCTGTAGAGCTTGAAATGATGGCATAAAGTAGTTTATGCAATCATTTTCATGTAATTAATTTCTAGAATTTAACAAGAGTTATAAGTTGTTTCTGATCAGAGTTTCCAAAGGCTAAACAATTTCAGTGAAACTTGAAGCAAGAATCTAGATTCTAGATATTTAACACACCATCTAAGTCACAAGATGTGCACTTACCCTTGCTTCAAATGATGCATTGTAATCCCACCTAAATTTTCAGCATAGATGGAAATGTGGTGCCATTGGACCATACTCCAATCTGCATATTCTCTTGGTGATTAGTCTTCCAGAGGCCTCATTTTGTTGTGCATAGCACTGGTTCCCACGGAATACATGGTGATAACTCGCCCACTTCTCAATCTCTTCTGAACTGGTAATTTTCCTACTTCCCCAAGCAAGATAGCCTATATTTTTAACAAAACAAAAACCCAATTGTACAAAAATGTTCAAGAACACATTTCAAAGAAAGCAAAAACACTACTACATATGACCAAATTTTCCACGGTTTTTCGTTGCTATTTCCACACATATTCGTTGCACTTTCCATGAATGGCAAACTGTATTTTTCGTGGAAATTGTTTTGTCTCTATATCCATGCATTCGTTATTTGTGGAAACATCGACGAAATCAGGTCGCCACATGTCATCATCCTAAAGAGAGGTATACCTTCTTGCGACGAAAAAATCATGGAAATAGCGACGAAAAAGTGTGGCAATAGAGACGAAAAAGAATGCCAGAGTAAAAATGCCACCAATGGCTTGCGACGCAGATGTCATACTTGCGACGAAAAAGTGTGGCAAGTAGCAATGAAAAATCATCACAATAGTGACGAAAAAGCGTGGTGGAGTAAAACAAAATCCACCAATGGCTTGCGACGCAGATGCCATACTTGCAACGAAAAAGAGTGGCAAGTAGAGATGAAAAAGTGTGGCAATAGTGACAAAAAAGTGTGGCAGAGTAAAACCACCCATCAATATCTTGCAACGCAGATGCCATACTTGCAACGAACTTGTGTCGCTATTGCCATGCCTTCTGTAGGTTTTTAAAATAAAAAATTGATAGTTTTCCCCTGCTTTCTAAGAAATCTCCTATCACATCCTTTTGTGTGGATAAGGAAACATTGGTTATGATTTTGAAACATGGTCCTATATGGGAGAAGAAGGGAGAAGACTATAATCTAAAGCACTCACTAGTATCTAGCCTTAATGGCTTATGTACATCATCGAACAATCTTCGTAAGTGGATATATACTTCTTGGGCTTCTTTTTTGATGCCATTGATTAGGATCCATATATTCTA